>DWKC01000884.1:0-11244 GCA_018249195.1 Racta chiria
ACAGAATAAACATTCCTGCTCATCACAGAAAAGTTTGTCCTGGGTGGGAATCGAACCCACGACCTGCGGCTCAGTAGCCAGGTCCACTAACCACTAGACCAACAGGTCAGTATAATAAACCTGTAACTGATCGCTGTCTGTACATGGAAGATATATGGGAGAAAATTATAGGGTCTGTTTATCTGTTTGTCTGTGCTTTGTTCGCGATTATGTCAGAAATGGCTTCAAATCATGATGGCTTTATGTGAGTTTTGCAAAGAGATTTATTTATTTATCGCATTACTAACCAATTACTTGTATAAATAGCACACACAAGTCGTAAGCACAGCCTTCATTGGCCAGATTCACGACACTCGTGCAGTGGCTTCACGTGATTGGTTCGTCGGGTGATATTCGTCGTCTATTCGATACGCGTCTGTCGAGCAATTGCTGTATATTGGTCGAAAGTACATGACTCGCACCTTGATTCGTCATTGTTAACATGCAGGTTAAATTATGTAATCGTTGTAAAGCGAGATAATTAATTTCCTGTACGAACTAATCTTTAAAGGCAATAACGGGATACTACTTAAGGGAATTACGATGCAACAGAGTTCTTTAAATGGTATTATAACACAATTTACTTTCACATTTTATTGCATGATCGCATAAAAATGTTAATAGTGTTATAATTATTTTCAATTGACTGGCTTGTTGGTCTGGTGGTTAGTGAACCTGACTACTAAGCTGGAGGTCGTGGGTTCGATTCCCATCCATGACAAACTATTCTGTGATGAACAGGAATGTTTGTTCAGTAGACACAAAACAACTGGACAGAATTTGATTGTAAATAAATATAGAATTATGTATTTAAAAATATACACGTACTTTTATCAGTTGTTTTATCACCTTAGTTTGGGGAGGAGTTACCTATCGCTTACTTGGGCTTATCGCTTTGGGGTCAGATGGTCGCTTGTAAGTTGTACTGAGATATTTATTTATTTATTTCTCAATTGTATGTTCCTAATATATAACAACCACTCAATTATAGGGCACCAATAAACATATTTCTACTTGGATCTCTTGTATATGAACGGTGAGTTACCGACGGTAGCTATCGCAGAGCGTCGACGAACGTCGATGACTGCTAAGTCGCCTAAGAGCTCTGAGCCCAGTTGGTAGTAAGTCTCTGTCGAAGGTGCAACGTTCGAAACCCAATCGAGTCAAACATTCACACAGTTGTTAAATAATTGTTTCAAAATTGCATGTAAATGTATCCAAACTAGCCCGATATCATTTCATAACGTCATTAGCGAAAGTCATTTTAGAACAAAAATGCATTGTGTCTGTGTGTGGCAAAATGATATTGGTAAATGATAATGGTTCTTGCGTGTTACTGCCGCAAACACACAATGGTTAGTTGCAGACACAAAGTATCCGGTATATGAGCCCTTAATAAATTCGTATGCAACTTTGCTTCTAGCACTAACATCTACAAAAAGACAGGTAAATGTAGTTTACAACCACGAAGGAGCAGCATGACTAATATTTGAAACATGAATATTTTTTATGAGACATTTTTCAAACCAACCGCGTCGGTAATAACTTCGAATGCAATTTGAAGCAACTGTGCAAAATATGACTTTTTGCGGAAAATAAAACATTGAAATCCTTCAAATGAATACATTTTTATTCGAAATAAAACCCGTACAGTCACGGACGTCAGATTAGGCTGCGAGCGGTGGTGAATCTTAATAAATTAACACAATCAAGGAATAAGGCCCAGAAGAAACTCTTTGTGAGGGCAACGTTCGTTATTTATTACTTTTACGTCAGCTATACGGGCCGGCCATTTTTATATTAGGACCGCGACACACTCGACATATTTTCGGGTGTAAAGGGCTTTATATAATCTTTAATGTGTGATGAGAGTTCAGTTTTATTGACGAAGAAAAAGGAACTCGGCTAAACGGGATCCCGTCGACATTTGTATCCTAGTACGCGGGTTTATAATAAGTATGTAAGCGTTTATATTTATCGTGCTGAACGTTCGATGATGCAACTCTTACCAGTTGTCTAGACACGATCTCCATTTCATTTTAATGTTGGAAACTTGTAATTGGCCTTAAATACTAACCTAACTATATGTACAAAATACCTGTAAGTTTCCCGAATATTGTAAAAATAATGTTAGGAACAGGAACAGGAAACAGGACATATATTTATGTAATATATGTTTCTGTAATTATCTACTCTGACTGTCGCAATAATGATTAAATTATAATTTACTTAATAAGTTTTATTGTGATAATTACATAAACTGAATAATTATTTGGACATGTTAGTTTTGACATTTGATTGAATTTTATTGTTTACTAGACTAGATGAGCCCGCAACTTCATCCGCGTTTGAATTTAATCTTTATATAGATATAAATTTCATAAGTGCGTGTGTATGTCACCGATTTATTGGAATGACAGTGGTGCCATCTGTCGAAAATTGATCATACCAACTTAGAAACCTTCGTGGGCTCATGCACAACAACTTTGCGAAAGATCATCACTTGATCAAATGCATAGTTTACGATTCTTTAAAGGACATGCCTACAGACGAACATTCATTTTTATATAAATAGATTTAAAAACCTACATATACCTAATGTATAGACTTCAATATTTCTATGCTTTAGATTTTTTTATGGGTCAGCTAATTTACAAACCCAATCATCATTTTGTACCACATTTATACTCGTAGCGAATAAATGAACTTGAATTAAATTTCTGTAAATGTATTAAAGTAGGTTCATTCAGAGGATTATTGTATTGTATTGTATTGTATTGTATGACTACAACTCCTTTAGCTTTACAAAACAACGGGCCCGATGTGGCACAACCCCAAAGTGACTGTGAAGTGAGAGAGCATATCCAATTAAGGTGATGGATGCAGTATCACTATGGGAGGTCCAAGGGCCTGATCGGTGATATATCTGCGTTGTTTGTCGTGCGAGCTTGTCGGAAATACATCGTTTAACCTTGGACCGGTCCTTGAGACTTCGACGCATTCACGTGACATTTTTATCTCTCTTTATTTGAAGAGCTTTGTCGAACGGGAACTTGGAGGAAAAATTCAATAATAATTGGTAAGGTGAGGTGGTAATAGATGTGAGAATAACGTTGTTCGTTGCTAACGCTCTGATACAAAGTTAACGGTTGTTAACGAATTGTAGGTAGATTATTTATAAAACATAACTTCCATTCAGTCTCCATCATTTATTATATAGGTTTCCTAACGTAACAATAGATGGCGTTAGGAGTACTGAAGTAACAATATTAATGCGTTTATTATATTTAAAATAAAGGAGCGTCTCGCACGTCAATAACAGTCGCTCTTTAACTAAATTACAGGTATTTGCTCTGTATGTGACCTCTCAAAGCCTGTCTGGACGAGACACAATAGTTTTCTATTGTTATCGAGATACTTAGGAATTTAAGGGGTTAATACTAGATTAGCGAAGTTACATGTTCTGCCGGTTTCTCCTAGTGATACACATGTTCGAGATAACTTCCTTTGGCTTCAACACATTAATGACCCATCACTGAGCACGGGTCTCTCTAGATTGAGGAGGCCTAGAGCATACTCCACCACGCTGTTTTAATGCAGTTTGGTATAGGGAACCTGAAAAATTGAATTGTTTATGGAATAACATTTCCCGAAAAGAAAAAAGATCAGGTCTACTTCTAAAGTCGTATCCACACGACGCCCCGCAGGCAACTCGTCGGATGCTACAGCAATCATTTCTGCAAATAACGCTCATCGTCTACTCCGTTCTTAGATACTGCTCAAAATTCAGCAGGAGTTTGTGGAGTTTTGCATAAATTTGATTAGGATATAAGGTATGTTTTCGCTTGAAATCTGTAGAATATTTCACGGTAATTCCTAGCTGTTCACATACGATACGTTTAACAAAAACTAAGGTTATGAATTCTACTATTTTGAAATTATTCTTCAAGATTACAATGAAGCATTCGTCATGCTCAAAAATTTCTATAACAAATTTTATAGATTTTAGACTATTCTATTTTAGGAAGGGTGAAAATTTAGGGCTATAAGTATTTTGTCACGTCAAATGTTACAATTAAATAATTTAAAAATGACCATAAAATAAAAATAAACCATCTAGATATGGCCATACCCAGACTCAATAGATATACACTCAAAAATCATAAAAATCGATCAATCCGTTTCGGAGGAGTTCGACCACTAACACTGTGACACGAGATTTTTATATATTAGAAGATGCGCGATTACGCTAAAGGTAACGGACTTCTGTCGCCTCTAACGACACCCTGGCCTGCCAGCCTGGGTTTTGTGTATTCTAGAACTAGGGTCTAGAGGTCTAGGGACCGCCCCTATTGATAATCCAATAATCTTTAAGGCCAGCCTTTTACTTGTGTTCCAGTTGGAGCTTAGAGAGAGCTGGTGGCTTGTCGACTATTTGCATAAAAAAACCAACTAGCTTTGAAGATGGGATTTTACTTAGATATTCTAACTGTTCAAGATTTAAACTTTAGTAGTATATCACAAGGTAATATTTCACCTCACAAAGACACCCAGATTGCTCGTAATTCAAATATTCAACAACAATACTCATCCACCCAAATCACTGAGCTCGGGAGTTCATAGGGCGCGCAAACCATTTCAAAAACGAAACTCGAAAAACGAAAATCGCAACGCTGATTATAGCCAGAATAGAAAGAGAGGGTACAATATATTTTGGTATTGTCTTTGGAGTTAGTCAAAGACAAGACTGAAGTATGTCACTGTCACTTAGTATAATACTGTTTAAGTTTAAATGACAATTCAAGCAAACAGCAAAATAGCGAATTTTGCTTATCACAGCTTAAGAAAGTCTCGTTCTTACAGGTGAAAGGCTTGTATTATTCATTTACGATTTTAAAAGTTTCTGAGTTCGTTGGAATAAACAACGAACAATATTTTACGAGAATGTGAACTGAAGCGAAATAGGATTTTGTTATTCAATTCCCTTGGAGATATTGAAGGAATTTACCGAGAAATACCCGATCAGGGGAACTCAGAGCTGCATGAAATATGTCTGCAATAAATTCAGAACATTTATACATAAAAAGTACAAACAGGGAATACGTTTGTAATATTTACAATAAAATGTTATTACAATGTATAGAATATTTTTATTACAGTATTTTTCGTGTAAGCCTCAAACATGTTTGTATATGGAGATAAAAGAATACTTTTTATTTTTCCTTTCGAAACACAGCATTTCAGTGAACGGTCACCGGAATGTAATTTCATTTGAATGAGAGGAAATAGAGACGACATTTCGCAGAGCAAAAGATAAAAATTATATAATAATATTGTTTGTATTTTTTTTAAAAAAACGGTTGGTTACACGCACAATACTCCCGCTATAAGAATCCTCGTATCGCCACATCGACAACACAGATAACACACCAAATGTAGTAACGATATTATAAATGGGTTTCGATCGTGGTGTCAGAGAACTAATACTCCTTTTCTTTCTTACCATCTTTTGGTCATCCTCCCATTTCTATTTTTTCCTTCCCTTTTATATTTAGGCAAACGGGCAGACGGGTCACCTGACGGTAAGTGAGCATTGTCGGACATTAGCAATACTATGGTGTCACTAACGCGTTGCCTCCCAGGAAGGAAGTAATAGACCTGCACGCGCGGGGAAGACAAAGAAAGAAGGAAAGCAGTCCGTCACTGATGCATATGCAATCAGTAACGACATTAACAGAATGTAGTCACTCCAACAACATACCACTTAATGATGGACGACAGAAGAAGAATGGGAAGGAGGATGACTGGTTAACGGGAAAAAAGAGGAGAACTTGCTCTCAAGCTCCCAGTCGGAACACGACCAATCGTTTGTAGGCTGACTCAAGCAAGAGGGTGGAAGCTAGTTGGCTTCACAAAAAGATCCTTCCGCTCGCTATACCACCAAGCAGCTGACTTCTGTTGTGTTTTACGAAGACCTGGTCTGCCAACATAGGATTGAGGTTGGTATTCTAGGCGGACCAAATACGGCACAAATCCCTGCACGGGACCTCTACCTCTCCTTCTTCTATCACCAGTCCTACAGCAGAATATTATTTGTGCATCTGGGGTTATGTCCTTGGGTAGCGGTGATCGCTTAACATCGGTTGACCCGTCTGTTTGTTTGGTTGCCGCACACAAAAAAAAAATGCTTTGTATTCCTCCCAGCATCCATATGATAGAACCACCAGATTGCTAGCATATGCGCGTTACAACTCCAGAGTGAATAAAGTCGATATACCTTCTGCAAAATGAAAATATTCAAAGAAATTTTATGATGGACCGTTTCCAATATTGGCGAGTGGTGCTCCTAGCTGCAGTGCGCTATCAAGATGCAGTATATCCAATACTTTATAGATAACTATACATTACACATCGCTTCTACGGAATTTCTATTGGAATTTAAAAGTTTTAATATAAAAAAAATATGTATTAATAATCCTAGTATTTTTTCTGTAGAAGTTAAGTAGAAATGGCTGAGTTGTCAAACTGACATTGAAAGAAAAAATGGCACGTAACTACACGAATTTTATGATCGGTATTGGTAACAACTCAATTTATTACCGTAAAATCTAAACTTTCCTATAGCCTGATGTGACAACTGAATGTTTGTTCTCGGGTTATGGGTGTGCACCCTAACATTTTGTGTGTCCTAAAAGTTTCCATCCAAAGGTTGTCTGGTAGATCGCTGTTGAGCGATAAGACCGCCTTTTGTGAATATCAACTGTTTGTCCTTATTAATGTATGTCCTGTTGTGTACACAATTAAGAATAATTGTATTGTATTGTATTATTTGTTATGTGTGCACGGAATCCTGGTGCTGTGGCATCATTGTGTAAGAATTTATTTATTTAATTAAGTGTCACAATACGTATACACATCATATCACAGTAAGTATACTGTTAAATATATACAGGTCATCATTAATGATTAATTATTAACATTTAATAAATGTCACCGGTATAACAGTTTGTAACGTTCTTTCTTATGGACAAAAGAATAAATCCAATTACGTTAACCTTATTGAATTATTCCCCCGTCACAAATTGAATTAATTTCATTGGAACGTGAATTTTCAGCATAATCGAGATGAATGAAAATACCTGTAATAACATTATTTTTAGTCTCCAAACCGAAAACATACTCACCTCAAAAAGATAAAGTCGATTTAAACCGATAGTGACTTTATTCATATCAGTAACTATAATAGTTATACCCAACACCTTAAATTGAGAAATAAATACAAACATACCAGTTATATGTACAGTTGGATCTGACACGTCGACTGTGACATTGGAGCAAAATGATTACCAAAGAATACAGAGAGAACAGAAAGTCGATGATAAAAATAATATTACATTAAATATCTGCGCTATTCCTAATCATTACAGATAGACAAATTTCGAAATAAAATGTCAAGAACAACATTCACAATAATCAACATAAATCTAGACAATACAATTGTAAAATTGTAAAACAATAATATTATAGCAATGAGATAGATAGATAATCGTTTTACACATACGAGTAGCCTAGAACTTTCTTCACTCTAGAGAGCATTACAACAGCGACAAAGAATTTAAAAAAGAAAAATAAATTATTTTCACCACGAAGAACATTCTGTTCTCTCTCTAGTATGTGCTGAACTACTTCTACTAACTACTACACATCAATCTACCACTACCAAGTACTCGTTAGTACACAGAGCATGCACACAAACAAAGGAAATAAAGAATAAAGTACTTGGTCAGGTGAGTCGAAACTTTATCATAAAAAAAAGAATTAGAGTGATATTAAACTTAACAATGTTATTGTTTTCAAAGACATTTTAAAGATAGACAAAGACAACGATGAGTAGAGAAATTGTGTAGTATGAGAAACTGTTAGAGAACGAGATGTTGGATATTATTTAACGCCATCTGTTATCTGAATTGACAATCACTACATAGAGTAACAGAGGCTGCACAGAGTAATGACTAATCCGAGGATGGAGGCGAACTGAAATAACTATTATGGATATTTCCACCTCATCTGACCAAGCTTTAAGTAGCAAGAAGCGTACACATAATATGGCTGTCTCAATTGCCACTTACGGGGATAGAGGCTGGTTTGTTGACAACCACAATGTCCTCGTCGATATGTACGAGGGTGATCGGTTGGCTGGTCACTGGTACTTCGTGCCTGCAACGATACACACGTCAGGCGGCGCTCGAGTGGTCGGGACGCTGAGCAACGTTACGCAAAATGATAATTCGTCCATATTTAACAATTATGTATCCTTTATTGACCAAAATAAAATATAATCGTACAAATCGCGAGCTTAATGCTAAATTCTCTATCAGCTAAACACCAATGATCAATCAGAAATATTAGATAGAGTTGTTCAATTGACGTTATTCAATGTTTCAGCGCAGTATGTAAATCCAAAATTTATATAAATCAGTGCCATTTAACATGAAGTGTTCTATTATATATATTTAGTAGCCTAAATTTAATCATATTAAACAAATTCAAGGCGTAATCATATACTTTTCATTCACCTTCTCAAGATCTGTTAGTTATCTCAGTAATAAATCGACTTCATACGTCACTAATGTATTCCAGAGAGTATTTTACTACATTATAAGTGAAATGATTATAGACGAGAATAGTAGCCATGTGTTTATTAGGTTTCGGTATAGGGATTTCGTTCAGGAAAGTTAACACTACTTGTAGATTTTGGGAAATTATGTATAAAATCGTTTCCGCTCATAACATTTTGCTAATAGACCTAGCAAAAACAAGATAAAGAGTTTAAATAAGTAAACCGTTTATGACATAAAGTTAAACTGAGTCGTGGAAATGTCATTGTACGAGATACGGCCACGTAATGTCTTGCAGTAATTAAAGCTGAATCCCACCTGCATCAGGCACTCGTTTCAAAGTGTAATGGAGCTTCGTTTGTTACTAGCGCGATAAATCCCCCTTTCGCGCGCATTACGCCCAAAGGACTGTAAACGACCCAACCCCTTTGTTGTGGTCACAATGAAAATGGAGACGAGTCACATCACATCGGTATCTCTGACACTTTGAAGACAATGGCAACTTGCAATGATTTGCGGATATTTTTATGGGTTATATTTCAAGGCGTAATATTTAGCTACACTGCGTTCGTGTACATTGAAAATATCAATGATGTTAATTCACTATACTAAACTATTATAGAAGACGAAGGAAAAATTTAAAAAAAAAACTTGGATCGATGCTAATATATTGACAATGCTTTTAAAGTATACTCTCCGTGAAGCGGATTAGATGGTGTCTAGGATAAAAATAATCGCGAATGAATTGCTCAGAGTCCGTCTTACCATTAATTATTCGTGCCGTATGAATTACATATAAGACGATACCAAAACAACAGCAAATGAACATGCGTGAGCGAAGATAACCGTGAGAAGTGACGAAATGATCACGAATACAGATACCAAACAGAAACTATCCAGATACTAAGTTAAATCAGAGTCGGTATCTTAATAATTAAAGTACACTCGCATGCTCATCCGGTGCTTGAGATCGTTTGGAATTACCATTATATTACATCACTAAGGGCTAATACGTACAAACAAGCTTAATAGCAAAATCCTTAAGAAGTAACTATTTCGCCTTCCAATTTTCTTACAAACGTGTTAGGAGCTGATGAAATACATTCTATTTACAACCACACCGAATCTCCTTCCGAGATTTTAAGAGTAACATAGTACATAAAGAAGATAGACAGGACAGAAGACAGTATTGTTAATGTTATTTAAATAATAGTGGAAGATCTTTATGTTCCTTTTTAAGTGCCTAAAAAACGCGGGTTTATTGTGAGACAGTGATTCAAGGCGAACATACTAAATTTAGTTCGAACAGTCTCCAGTGATGTGCCAGATAAGGAAAATCTATACTGTCTCAAATTTAATATAAATTGCATATAGTCTATACAACGTATAGACGTTTATGTTTAAAACCATCTAAATATAATAAGTTCAGAAGCTTCAATCAAAACCACCGCTGTTTTATCGATATAGTGACAGCTGTAATGATGTGAAATATTTCAAAATGTTTGAAATATTATCAATTATAAATCCAAAACCTGACTATTACCAATACCTAATCTCTCCTAGTAATAGATGCTAGCGGAGCTGACGTGATGGTATTTTCTGATCATCGATCAGCATAGGAACTGGTACTTATTATATTTCGATGACGGATCCTGAAAATTACGAATCAATCAGAATTGTACCTATGGACTACGTTGGCGAGTAGATCGTTGTGCTTGAGTCTGTAGTCTGGATCCACCCTCTCGTAGTTGACGGTGAGGGTGCCAGCTCTGATGCAGCGCTCGTACTCGGCAGCAGGATGGGCTCTGAACTCTCTGGCGAACACATCCAGGATCTTTTCGCCAACCCATCTACCTTTCGTGAAAGTTGTGAAGGTGAAGTAATAAGGGAAGACTTTCCTAAGTCCTGCAAATGAAAAGTTTTAATTAATATCTGAAGTGTCAATTACATTTTTTATCTTAATGCTTTTTAAATACGAAGTGAAAGCAGCCATTATTAATATGCAGGTCAGTGTGATATTATTTATTCAAAAATAAGTTCGAAGTTATGAAAATATTCAATTAACAGTTTGTTACTAAACATAGAACGGAAGACGAAATACTTATTACAGTTTGTTATAGTTTGAAGACATTTATTGTGCAAAATTGGCATACGATTAAAAATTGGGATCTTATTATAGCCAGTATAAAGCCAGAATTTTAAAAAGACAATCTTATGCGATAATGGATGTAAACTGCGGCGTTATATTAAGATTATTTTACGGTTAAACTGTTTTGGTGTCCGTAATACTGTTTCACAGAAGCATACGCTTGATACCCTTTCGTAGGTGAAACCGGAAATGACAGGCGTCTCGTATTAGCAAGGCAAAGTCCGCTCGCGTACCAACTATCTGAATCAAGCAACTGATGAATTTGCATGACGTGTGTCGATTAGAGTCGTTGGCTTTTGACTCAGCGCAATTCACTTCATAATCTATATACATAAAATTGAATGTTTCTCTGTATGTTCTATATAGAATCGTAAACTATGCATTTGATCATGTGATGATCTTTAGCAAAGTTGTTGTGCATGAGCCCACGAAGGTTTC
>DWKC01000885.1:0-11238 GCA_018249195.1 Racta chiria
AATGGCCATTTTAGAAATTTAATCATTTTTCATCACCCTTGATAACAGAATAGAACTCCGTCCATACAATTTCCCCGCGAACGGAGTCGCGGGCACAGCTAGTATATAAATATGCTATAAGTAACAGGAGTCCCCGATTGATATATATATATGTGTGTGTATATTATATATAGCTATACCTCGCTGATCAAGTGCAGATTTATAGTCTTGACACATTTGAAAATTTTATGGGAAACTCGGGCATGCGAGCTTCCACACAAATTCATACATACACAACTTTTGAAAGTGAGAGGTGTGTGCAGCATTCGAACTCATTCACATCGCTATGCTATCACTGGTTTTTTAACCACTATAATATAGATACATTTATCCGTATCCATACAGGATTCAAACTCATAATGCCTAATAGCTTCCGCCCGCGTGATGTGTTGATAAAAAGTAGTCTGTGTTATTTCAGACTGTAATATGTCTTTGCCAAATCTCATTCACATTCGTGCATTAGCTTTTGTATGAAAGAGGAACTAACATCCATCCATCCATCCATCCATGCTTACAAACTTTCACATCATCATCATAATGATATGATTATATGTTATCATATCATCATATTTATAACAAATCTGTAGCTGAAACTAATAGAGGGGACTAGAAGAAATTGAACTAAAACAATGATTTTTAGATTTTTTGTCTGTTTGTCTATGCCTTTGTTCGCGCTTATCTCAAAAATGGCTGATCCGATTTGAATGCGGTTTTCACTGATGTATTGGGCTAAGCTTGGATTGACACTTAGCTATATTTTAATTAAAATCAATGCCCAAATAAAAAAGATATGACAATCTAAAAAAATCCGTCTATACTAATTCCGCTCGAACTAGTTTATATTAGTAGATCTTCTGCTACAAAGCACAAGGGGCACTCAGAACGGTTAGTCGTTAGGTATTTCTTCCATCGACTACACTACCAACTAGACCCCTCATCTAGGTGACCTATTTCTGACGGAACATTACACTAATCGACCTTATATTATACACCGCGCATACCAACCAAAAGCTGTGATCTATGCTATGACGTAATTGAAAATCGACCTATCAGGGTACATAACTTAGTCGCTTCTCGCTTCTCAGCTCCGCACTTTGACTGAATTTATGTTATTGAATATATTACATACATACATTACATAACTCTAGTAGATTATGACGTCATTGAGATCTCTTTAGGCACAACAAAATATATTAATGTTACTTTGCGAGTCCTAAATTAATAGGGGCTCTATTCAAATTGGATAGCCTATTCTGAATCCTGAGGGAGACATGCGTCTTAAACACCCTTTTAGATTAATTGGAAGAAGGGTAACTTGAACCATACAGTTTATCATTATTTTCGTCTAAGTTCTTCAGTAGAATGATCTCGGAACTTCATTTAAATACCTTTTTTTTTTTACTTAAAATAAGTTAGCGCTTGACAACAATCCCACTTGATGGTAAGTGGCGATGAAGTCTTAAGATGTTGGGCGCGCTATCTTAGTAAATGCCTATTCACTCTTCTCTTTAAATATAATACTAATTTAAATCCTACAAGATACGCATAAGTGATGATTACTCAATAATGAAAACACATGAAGCAAGTGGTCATGGGAACGATTCCCAACCGGGGCAGATGTTTATGTGATAGATAAATAAATATTTGTTCTTGGGTCATAGGTGCTATTTGTATTATTCATGCATCATGCGTCACATGGGTTTGTAGTGTGGGGGTTGGTTTATGATTATTAGCTCAGTGGGGGGTATTTAATTACAACCCCCTAGAAAACCTGCCAACTCAGGTATAGATTAAATTTAATGATAAATATGTACCTTATGCAATCTCGTAGCAGAGTACTCACAAATGCAATAAAAATACACATTTTAATCGAATAATTTTCCACGCGGTCCATAATTTTAACTTATATTTTAAGTTAGAAACTTTCTTAATTCAGAAATCAATTTAAGTATTTTTTTTTTAATCCGTCTAGGTAGTTTTTAGTTTAACGCAAACGTAAAATATTCTCTAGTAATCTAACTCTTTGTAAAATAATCCGATTTTAATCCGCATTATTTCATGGCATTTTCAAATTGTGTCCATTTATACGCCAGCTTACATCGACGTATGGTTTTACCCATGGATCACAGCGATAAGGTTTCAACCAATTACTGATGTAGAGGCCTAGAGTGCAGCGCGGTGCTTTGATACTAATTGGTGGATGGATTGGCGGCTTACCCAAGTATCGGAAGATTTTTATGTCGACCGAATGACACATACCTACTGATGAATCTTGAAAAAAATAGATAGTAGCGTCAATTGTACCTTTACTATTTCTGGACACCCTACACAAAAAGTTTAGGTAATTTAATTGACAACGAAATCGTTGAGTATACTGTTGATTTAGTTATAATGTTGTTCACTAGATGGCAGTATTCCCCGACATCACTCTGTTTACCAGGTACTTTATTTAATAACTAATGCATGGCCCAGCAAATTTATCAAATTAATCAGCTTAATTTAATCAGTATTAATTACTACGTTTCGGATTGTCGCGAGACGTAAAATAACATGTTAGTTATCTATCTGTACGTGTGACGTCATTGTAACCTTTGAATGTAGCCTAGTAATTATCACTAACCATTTCCTGTTTGAGTTCCGGATTTCAGTCCCGATTTCTAATTACATCTTGAACCCATGCGAATGCCGTGGTGCCCATCGTGTCTTAGGCCATCTTATGCCATCTTATGCCCTCTTACGCCTTCTTAGGCCTCTCGTAGGCACGCGTAAGACGCCTTGCGCGGTTTTACATACTATAATCCTTTCGATCATTTAATACCAAAACCAACTTAACCAAATAACATCGATAAGTAATATAATGAGAACATGAACAACGTAGTTAAAGTCAACGTAGTTACGCATGCTTAGGAATGACTCAAAATAACACGTCAGATGTCAAATTGATTACAAATTAAATGGGCCCAAATGCCTGCTTTCGAATAAAAAAATAATCATCAAAATCGGTTCATCCAGTAAAAGTTATAAGGTAACAAATATATTTAACTATATATATATATAAAAGAAGTATTTGAATTGAGAACCTCCTGCTCATGTTTAATCTTAATTTTTAATTACAATGTTAATACTTTATTCTGGGATACTTCGTAAACAGTATAAAAACACTTGGTTGAATAATTTAATATTTATAGTGGTGGTCGAATGAATAAATCATAAGACTGCTTTAATTTTTCTACTTTCAAAATGTGTTTTTATAACGATTGAGTAAAACTTATTTAATTATCGTCCCACTCAATCTCAGCTCCTAGCTACAAATAGTAGGTAATCAATGTTATTAGTGTAACTTTGACAAAAATATACTTTGAGCATAAAGAAAGTGTATTTGCATAAAATCCCCAGAACGTCTAGCTTTTTTCGCACTCGTATATCTGGCACTCTGGACCCCATCTACTTGAGTTTATGAGATTTCATTTTTTTCTTCTTCACAGGGCCGCAGCACTGGCGCGGAAGGTAAGTGGTATATTTTTTTCTTTTTTACGCCTTTTTGTCGACTGTGCTTCATCGCGGCTCAGCCAGCGCTGACGCTGAGTGTGCGGTATTTTTGGGAATTGCGCTTCAGCAATTCTTCTTTTTGTAACATCTTTATTAATAAGGGTTACATGTAATTATTTTATAGTTCTTGGAATAGGCAAAAAAAAATTTTGCCGCTCTATATGGACAGTATAATAATATATAGTATAATACCTTAGATTACTTTTCCGAAACTTTGAAATAGATACATTTGAAATAAATAAACCATTTAGTTTAATTTGAATAATGGGCCTAGTCCAGAAACCGATCGCATCGACCGTTCGTTGGGAATATGAGAGCGAGGGAATTATATCATAAAATGCCATAACCAAAACTTGCCGGAGATGCGTAATTTATATTTTATATGGTATGTAAAATTCTGAGTTTAAAACTATCTTTCTGTTAAGTAAACATTGTACAGAAGTAAATTATATATAAGATAAGTAATCAGTAGATGATTTACATCCAGCCCAGGGGCTCACCATGAATCCCCTTGATCCGTTCACGATGCGTTACAAAAAAAAACGTCATAGCCTCGCTCATGTAACATATTTACAACCAAAAATTTCGATCTGCAGTTGGTAGTGACACTGCTGGCGAAGCGAAAGGTTCTCGGGCCGATTCCAACAGACTTTTATGTGACAGATGAATGTTTGTACTAGAGATATGTGGTCTTATTTGCGTCGTCCATAGCACGAGGGAAGGAATCCTAGTGTAGAGGTGGCCTTATCCTGTTATTGGCCCACTAATAAGCACGGGTCTCTTCTTAAACTGAGGAGGCCTACTCCAGCACGCTGCTCCAATGCGGATTGGTCTCCACCAATCCACCAACCCATCCGGATTAATGTCCCAAAGTGTCTAAAGATTTTATGCCACTCGAAGGCAGACAGGACTTAAAGACTGCTTTTGGCGGCAACAACCAGGACCGATGGCTTTACGTGCCCTCCGAAGCATGATTTTTTTACCACTAGCAGTCACCGATGCATGCAATTCCTACTGCGCCCGCTGTTGCTTGACTTATTTGATCAAGACGCAAGACGACTGAGCGCTTCGTTTAGGGGTAACGTTAAGTATTTTTCTGCCACGTTCCAGAGTTGTACGCCGCAGCTCTAGGAGAGAACCCCTGGGTGGTCCACCTCCGTGTGGCCGTCTCCACTAGCGGGAACCTCAACTCCTGCGTCGGCTCGCTCATCAGTGACCGTTGGGTGCTCACCTCTGCCAGTTGCATTAGGAAGTAAGTATTGTCAGTATGACTCCTGAGCTCAGATGAACAAAGATGAGGGAAAGATACGCTTTCCACCAATTGCAGCAATCGCACGACAGACGTGTACCCAATGGACGACGAATTTCGCGCGAAGAAACAATCGCTTGAAGCTAAAGCACGAGCGACGTTAATCCGACCAACGAAAGTGGGGCGCACGATTCGTGACGGCTGTTATACTGACCTGACGAATTATCTAAGGGATATCAAATTCAATGTTCAATCTATAACGGTAGGGTTTCAATATCAAAGCGCTGGTTTTTAGAGTTCCGTATAAATTTCGGTACCATCATAGCTTGACGTCTATACTCCGTACTTTAGCGCCTTCTAGAGAGCCTTAGGTGGTAGAAATTTGTAATTTGTCACGGACATACATATATATCATAGAAGTAGTAGACGATTTTTTTGATAAATATTTTTTGTGGCTTCGTGTGGGGATGTTTTTATCTCATCGACCCCGTGTGGGATGCCGTTGGATAGGTCTCTTAAAATCATTAAGGGTATTGTAAGACGGAGTAAGACCGTTTTGGATTTAGGGATTCGTTTTCGAAATATTAAGCTTTAAAGTTATATCTTTTGGTAGGGCCATGTGTACATGTATATAATAAAATGTATGTGAATTATGAGGAAACATTTATATTTTCTGCCGTAGCATCCGTTTCATCTGGTTGCGGTACGGCGCAGTGAATGTGATCCAGCCGGAGCTGGTGACGGAGACCAGTGCGGTCAGAGTGCACCCTCGCTTCAACGCGGAAACCTTGGAGAACGACGTCGCGCTCGTCAACATCAACAGAGCTGTTGAGTCTTCAGGTATGCCATATAGGATATCGGGGACTTGTCATCTCTTAGTGCAGTTTTTTTGTTATGTTATAAGCAAACGGATAGACGGGTCACCTGGTGGTAAGTTATCACCACAGGAACATTAGCAACACTCGGCTGAGGTGTCACTAACGACGTGGTGACGTTTGTCTGCAAAAATATCATTAAAACGATCAAAATTAAAAAACCACGATACATGTGGTAAATGCCCTTTATATTTCATATCTCTTCCTGTGGGGGCATTTCGATATCTATTATGGATTGGATCTTAGAGTTCCAATTCAGATACTTAAGAAATGTTTTTTCTATACTTATAATCTTAACCTTAACTATCTTAAGAGCACCAAAGTTTTGTTTAAGTCGGTCCAGCTGTTTTTGAGTTTCGCGCTTAGCAACACATTTGGCGATTAATTCTGATTTATATAGATATATATACATACACACGCAGTAAAACAATCTATTTTGGACTTATTGTGGGTCTGTTTGAGCATCATGCCGAAACGAATTTAGATAAAGCTTTATATGGTTATAGTTTATACTACCAGGGTGTCTGTAGGATACTTTATGTCCCAGTAAAGGAGATTGATCCCGCGGGGGAACGGATAAATGATAAAACGGATATTTTATGAAACCTTCTTTTTTTACATAATAATGTAGTCAATTTTGGTGGACCGGCCTAATGGTTAGTAAATCTAGTCAGTTAGCAGTCGTTAAGCCGGAGGTCGTGGGTTTGATCTCACTTAGGACAAACTTTTCTGTGATGAACAGGAATGTTTGTTCTGTACGTCTGGGTGTAAAAAAAATATCTATATATGTATTTCAAATATGCATATATGTATGTATATCAGTTGTCTGATCACCATAGTAGAAGTTAGCGCTTAGTTTGGGGTCAGGTGACCGTGTGTGAGTCCTAAGATATTAAAAAATATATATATTTTTATTATTTTTGTTTTTATAATTTATGTACGCAGGATAAATTAAATTAAATACATATTGCTTATTGAGGTTACAAGTTTTAAGTACGATTTTATACAAACGGGCTTTTACTTAAGCAGACTTAACAAAAGTTACATTTACGTAAATACGTAATACGTAGGGTTAGTCAAAACAAACAAAAGCACTTTGTCGTGTTGTTTCGTAGCGGGAATAAAATATGGTGCCGTTGAGAGCAATTTCCAACAGGTGGGAACGGGAGCCGATGAAATAGAACGGGTTATAAATAAACTTTCCACATTACGAATGGTAACTTTGCGCAGCGTATGACACATACGTCAGGGTTGCCAGGAACAGACATTTTTTTATAGATTTAACTCGTTGAGTGTGGAACCAGATCCTAAACACCTTGTAAATGTTACGCTTACAATGCGACTAAGACATCTATAAACGTTATCCAACTTCCGCAGGAAAGAAATAAAAATGTTACTTTTTTTTTTTTTTTTATTTAAAACTTTTTTATACCCAATCATAGTGGTACAAAAGGCGGACTTAATACTAAAAGTATTATCTACCAGTCAACTTTTGGTCTAAGCAGAAATCAGCGTTGACGGGGTTTTGACAATAAGTCATGACGTTATGAGATTTTAAACAACATACAAAGACAAATATATACTTATTAAAGTATTTAGAAGCGTCGGATGTATGTATATATGTAAGTTGTATAGATGTGAGTGTTGATTTTTTTGTTTATGCACATGACTACAGAGTTTGCTGTGCTCGTTTGTAATTAAAATTGCATGTTAAATATTATTAAGGGTTAAAATTTGTGCATGTACCATGTAATTTTGTTAATGAGCCTTCAATAAATAAAAAAAAAATGGGAATAAATTAATGAAAACATTGACATAAGATACGGATGATCTATGTTCAGCAAAGGACGTTTAAAGACTAATTGGCTTCACCCAATTAATGGTCGGCTACAGAGCACGGATTTTCCTTAAGATGCCTAGAGCGCATTCCATTACACTCGCAATGCAGATTGGTGGAGCGTTAGGAAAAAACTAATTTGCTAGGTTACACCAAACAGAATACTTGCCATCTGAAGAAAGGAAGTTCTCGATGAATGCGGCCGCTGTTGCTGAACTTGTCCGATCGACCTCAGATCAACGCAAGCCCCCAGACTATGACCTCTCTAAGGCTGACTTATTGATGGATTTCTGAATGTGTTTAGAAATGAGAGCAGTGATAACCTAATGGTTTGAACTGGTCTCTTGAATGGGAGGTCCCGGTTTAAATCCTGCTGCGCGCACCGCTAATTTCCAAAATTATGTGCGTATCAGAAGTTGATTATCGCTTGCTATGGTGAAGGAAATCATCGTGAGGAAACCTGCACTCCCTAAAGTTCTCATAAAGACATCAAAAGTGTGTGAAGTCTCCCAATCCGTAATTGGCCAGCGTGGTGGAATATGGCCTGTACCCTTCACATTGTGAGTGGAGATCCGAGCCCAGTAGTGGGATAGATAAGAAATGAGGTAAAACTGATTGATTTTCTCTTATATCCTGATAGATAACTCACTTCACCGGACAATAAGTTCGTGCTATTTCGATATCAGTAAAACATTTTCTGTGTTAATTCATTTTCCATTTTTAATTGATAGTCAAGTGCTTCAATTACTCGATTAAATGTGCGTCCATTTTTACAATGACGACGTACTTGTATAGTATTTATAACGAATTTACAAAAATCCATTTCTTTTTTATTTATTTCACTAACCCACTTAAAACCGTTTGCTTCGATGCCATTAACGTTATCTGCATTTTGTAAGACACTAAGTCATCGAATATTTCGTTTACTTTTATATTGAGTTAAAAGGTACAAAAGTCAGATGTTTGATGTTATTGTTCTGCAAGGACACGTTATCAATATTGTTTTTAAGTTATTGATATTACCTCTCTTATATTATTTATCCTCGATCTTCTGGTTAGCTACAACTGAGTGCTCGTCGTGAATTGACTCGGAACCAGTTCCTTTTTCTTGGATCGAGGCTTTACTAATTTGCCAGTTTTTAAACAAAATGATACTCAGAGATTAGGTTGTTTTTTAACAAGGCGACAATAACAACTCGATAAGAAAATTAATTTCATTATAAGGAAATATTTATTATCTTTCAAATTTAACTAAATTTTAAAAATGTGAAGTATTATAGCTTTCAATGGCATTTCTTTAGACGTATCTGTATTTGTTTTGTGATCACACACTACAGTATTCTTTTGAATTTGTGTGTATTCATTTCTGTTCACACATTACAGTAACCTTTTGAATGTGTGTGTTTTCATACTTTTATCTCATTAGCTTACAAGTTCAAAGTCTTTGATATTCAGAATGAGGAAATTAAGATAATTTTATCCATTCAAGTAAATATTATTCTGATCGAATGACGAGATAGAGGGTACATAGTTATTCATTGAAAAACTTTTCGTATTTAAAATTTAAAGCAACTGAAAGCTTTTGTCATCATAATGATACTTGGGCGGCTGTGTGTTACACCGTTTGTGAATGATGCGTTGTATTCGAGTGCGCTTACTACATAGTATGTATGGAAAAGTATGCCATACATTCTTCAAGATTATTTTATCGGTTACATCTTCCTGTTATGTGTCTACGTTGTTTATTATGCGTTACATATTAAAATTGCGTAATTAAACTGGTGAAAATGTGTTTTTATCATGCTCCCCTAGGTTTATAATTTCTTGTCAATTTTAACGTCATTTTAATATTGTAGTGTATTGTGTAAGTTATTAATTTACTTAAAAAGGGTCAAACGTTCAAACAGTTAGGTATGAAATAAACACTTATCTAGAATCCAATAAATATAAAGTGTTAGTGTTCAAGTTGGGTTAGGTTAGGTTAGTTATTACTATGTTATTACTGTGTGAAGTTATTAAAAGCTACAGAACTTAATAGTAAACTAGTTTGTTATACAGTTAATGTGTTTAGAAAATATACGAAAACGAATGGCTAATTTTAATTACAAAATTATGTTCCTATAGAATATTTTTTGTATTTATTTTTTTTATATTATGTACAGACAAACATACAGACGGGTCACGGTGAGTGTTTACCGCCTCCTATAGAAATTAGCAACACCAGACCAAGTAGCTGTCATTCTGTCATCTCTGTCTCTCTGTAACATCCTGTAGCCCTGATAACACCATTATTGTAACCCATAACTGTCCCACTATTGATCTCTGAGCTCCACTCAAAATGTGAGGGGCGCAGGCCATAGTCTACCAGCCTGGCCAAGTGCGGATTGGTAGACTTCACACAACTTTGAAATCTTTACCGTGAACTCTCGGGAGTGCAGGTTTTCTCACGATATTTTCCTTCACCGTAGCATGTGATAATCAACTTCTGATACGCATATAGCTTTGAAAATTAGAGGTGCGAGCAGCAGGATTTGAACCCAGGACCGAGAGACCGACCAGAGAGAGAACCAGGTTCAAGAGACCGACGTTCAAAACGTTAGGCTGTCACTGCTTAACACTGTTAACATCATACAATAACAAACATAGTATTTGCTTACTAGGTCAAATTCTAAGATTCGCAAGTGTATGAGCTCCGTGTGACTACAGCACGTTACAGCACGGTGTGAATGGTTGTCGGAACTCTGCAACCTACTTTATAACGACACCCGACATGTTTATGAGTAAAGTTTGAGCTGACGACGACTATCTGCTGAGAACTCGACACGCCTCTTAGAAAATTGTACGAGATGAATAATGTCGTTCTGGTGGAAGATTTAGGGGCAAACACTTTCTTTACAACTATGATTGGTCTAGACTGGCCAGAGTTGACGATAAATTGAAAGTTATATTTATGAGTAATAGAAGTTACGTGTCTTTTGAGGGACGTATAGACCGGTGGCTTGTGTGGTACTGTGATCAACCGAAGCAATAGCGGGTGGTTGATAGGCGAGTTGTAATTACTTTCTATTGTTATCGAGATGAGCCGGAGTCGGTAAGGTCACGGAAAGATTTCCCTTCAAAAAAAAATTGTATGAGTGTGTAAGTAAATAAATTTTTAGGAAGACCTGGGTAAGTACGAGTTAAATGAAGCATAACGTTGGGTGACGCAATTCTTTATTTATTATAAAACGCAGGTACTTAAAACATCAAACTGATACCCCAAAAGGTTTAGCTTTTAAATCCCTTAATTTCGACCCTATTTCTCCGTTGCAACAACATTTATTTGTCATTTCGGTCCAAACGACCTTTGTTAACAATCTCGGTTCAGTCCAAATTATTTAGAATGTAATTACGAGTCCAATGTTGACGTCGTTAGTATAATTTGATGGTTTCTTCAAACTTGTTACTGAAACAACATTAATTATACGAATCTGGTCAAACAGTAACTGTAGAGTAGACGACTTAGTACTAGGGATAGTCCAGCGGATGTAAATAGATCGAAAATACCTATAAATACCTAAATACCTTAGGACAACTCACACACGGCCATCTGACCCCACACTAAGGATTAGCTTGTACTATGGTGATCAGATAACTGATAAACATACATATATATTTTTAAATACATACTTAAATAGATATTATTACAC
>DWKC01000886.1:0-11237 GCA_018249195.1 Racta chiria
GTACCTACCACTGTTTCGTAAAGGTGCAATATTAAAGGATAGAAGAAATATAGTATACTAGAAAAAAAAGAAATAGAGTATACTCTCTTCCTATCCAGAGTCTTATGACTATTGCTAGTAAAATGATAATTGTGATGATAATGAGTTCCTAGACGATTTCAGCTTCGGCGACTGTTTAAAGGATTTTTATAGATGAGATCTTACGTGATTAACTCGTGATTAACGTACCCAACTTGTACAGAAAAGGTTCTACCACATGTTGGGCATGTGAGAACACCGTTTTGTGTATGATATTGAAAAGCCGTTGGTGGTCTTGTGATAATTATTGTAGGCGCTTGCTATAACTTGATGTTGTAATAAAGATTATTTTTCGATTCTTTCACCACCTTATAAGTCAGTTTCCAAAACAAATCAACCAGTTTGTGATACATGTATAACTGATACGACTGAAGTGACTGTCTCAGTGTGGTGTCCGTCACGACTCCTGGCCGCAACTGCACCACGTGTGCGACCTTACCCCGATTTCTGTTCCACTAATTCTAACGATTATTGCGACAGAACCTTCAAACGTGAAGTACATTCACTTTCAGTTCAATCACAAGTTGAGTAGGTAGTTAGTTACCGATTATATACAAGGTATCGCGGCGAATAACATCTCCGACGGTTATTAGATATATTCATTTTCGTATAATGTGATTTTTTCGTGACTCTTATCTATGGTAATCCTCATCCAAAGGTTGTCTGGAAAAGAAAGCTGCTTAACGATAAGACCGCCTATTGTACTATTTATAAACTTAATTCTGTATCGTTGTCTTTTCCTGGTATAAAGAGTTATAAATAAATAAAAATATTGTCGGTGAGGCTTACTCCATGTCGTAAATCGTTTTAGTTACTCTTTTTATAACTAAGAACGGCTGTACCGTTTAGTATGATATCTGGTTTTTTGGATTCGTATCAGCCTCGATTAACAGAATAACATTTAAAATATTTGAAAATATTAAAATCGGAAAACCTAATTTGGTCTAAGGCATCAGCGAAACTATTGGAGAGATTGAAATTCTTTATAGGTAAAGTTTTTTAATGTGTTGACTATTCATTAAATATCTTTTAAATTTCTAGGTCTGATGTAACTGACGTGGCTACATATTAGAAAAAATACAGAACAAAGTCTGCCTGGTCAGCTAGTTACCTATACGTGAACGGAACTTATGGATTTATACGACCTTCATTCGAATCCTGCACGCACCCCTAATTTTTATATTAGGTCAACAATGGTAATTGGGAACCCATAACAATAGCGTTATTAGTTTCAAGCCATTACAGCCCACTACTGAGCACGAGTCGTTCCTTATAACTGGAGAGGGCTGGAGCATACTTCACCACGCTGCTCCAACGGATTCGTGGAGAGGCTAGTGGAAATCCCGTGGTACGGAAGTTATCTATTCTTTTATTCTATTAGTAGGTAACCTGACTAACCCGCTCTCGCTACGCGGTGGGTAACACGAACCCTAGTACGGGCACTCAAACAATTGCGTATTATTTTATTCAGGCATTTTATGAATTCACGTTAACCTCATTTTATCCATTTAGGCCATTGAGGAAATATTTTTTGTTGACTATAAATATAAACCTCGTTTATGAAGTTAGTTGACGAGTCCATAGTTTAATTGGTTGTGACCTTGTCTGGGAAGCGAGTCCTGGGTTCGATTTCCGGTCAGGGCAGGTAATTATGAGACGGCAAAGTATTTATTCTGCGTCGTGTTGGTTGGTTGTGACGTGATATTTGTGTTCATACGAGGGACACGTTCATTAGTTCTATAGATTAGGAGCGCATTATCTGTTAACAGTGAAGATTTTAATATAGATATGTTCAAAATTGATAAATCGTTATAATCCTTTTGCAATATTCAGCGGAGTCAATAGTGCAACATATGAGTTTGCTGAGCAAACAGAGACAAGTGCAGCTAAGCTGGCCAGAATAAAGCCTCGGAATGAACAATCCGCTCCCGTACTGCGCGAGGATTTCTACTTCAAGCTTTTTTGCTCCCTAAAATTCCAATATCGGGTAATATTCGATCCCGTATTATGAGTTTCTATGTGTCTAGTGGAGTTGTTGAATTATCAGAGCTTCGACTTTTCAAGTGTAGAGTTTTTGTCTTATTGATTTATCATCTTAGACATGATTTAGTCTTAGGGTTTTTTCGACTAAAAGTTGCGAAGAGTTCTTGTCTCGGTAGCAACCTATCGGTAACGCTCCAAGCTAAATATGGTAGGCGTACAATAATTTTAATCACGTATTTGGGTAATTTATAAAGATATTTCGATTTATTTTTTAAATTTTGATATGTTATTTATTAAATTGGCTCCATAAATAAATAAACTTATACACAGGCATGGATAACACAAACTCGCAAATCCTCATCTGTCACATGCCTGTCAAGAGAATCAAACCTGGACCCCTCGCATCGCAGGTAGAGTAGTGACTACTAGACTAGGTAGGCTTCAGAGCCATTCGTCTCTCTTATCTTAGTATCCGATTGCAAACTCGCCATATTCTGTTGTAAAAATAAAGACCAAAGATGATCACCGCATGACGCATCGTACCGGTATGAACATTCTCTTTTACAATATTAAACTTATACTTTTACGTTCATGTCGTGGTAATATCGTGAAGCGAGTATTATAATACATTCGTCGCAACAACGTAATATCCCCAATACAAATGTCAAGTAAAGTTCAGCAATAGCGAGCGAAAGGTGCGGTTGATTGAAGAAACGGTATATCTTAAACTTTTGATGTTAAAATGTCATGCCTCAAATATTATTAATTGACAGCTTCATTTTGACATGGTCTTTGGTGAAGCTGAAAGGGAACCGAATGACGTGGTATGGACATCTGATGAGGCGAGGGGAAACGCATGTGACGAAGAAGACTTGCACTGTCGAAAGAAAAGATGGTTATGAAGGAGAAATAATATTATGTGAATAGTGATATTTAAGAGAGGGAGTGAGATTGGAGTTGACAAATAATAAGTAAGAATCGAAGAGAAGAATATATTGCGCCGACCCCAAATTTTTTTTTTATATGATGTTATTTGGTCGTATGATACCAGTTTCTAAGTACGAAGCAATTCACTTTCTTGCTAATTCCTCGCATTCTGTTTGTCTTGATAGCTCAGCTGGTAAGAGCGCCTACCTTCACGGTGGGATACCCAGGTTCAAGCCCTGGTCAAGACCATGGATGCGAGGGAACGGCTAGAGACGTGACGCTATTTATTAGCGCATCGTTCTTGGAAATTATACTATTGAGAAAGACGCGACACTATGGGTTGCGGCTTAAACTATTGGTAATAAAATAATAATCTCCAATTAATTAATGTTAATTCAACGTTTCAGGCCATACAACTATAGAGTAAAATATAGTAAACTCGTACTTGGAACGTGTTAACTTTGAAATCGTCAATGAAATTTTTTAAAAAAGCCTTTTTAAATATCTTAACATTTTGACGTCATCAAGAAGAAAGATCAGGCGCTTTCCTTCGATCAGTGTAAATTAGATAGCTTACCTTACCTTACTAACCGATGACGCCACATTCCTCGATAAACTTGACAGCAGTCAGTCACTTCATTTGATCTCCTGTAAAAAGACATTTTGACTTCCGTGTAAGAACTTGTCAGGGGAAATTATATCAGTAATTATTCCCACTGTATAAGCTGTAGTGTCTGATAAATTTCTCTACGGCAACTTGATCGAATCGCCGCCTATCACAAAAGCCGGGGCTCGAGTGTTTTTTCTCCCTCCCTATTCTCCGCCCGACCGCTCTCACGAGATTCTTATTTAGATTCGCTTCCGTCTGATTGCTCTTGGTAATCTTTTCACTGGGTTATTGAATGTCTTCTCCGTGCGTGTCGGCTGAGAAGGAACGCCCGCCGACTCGTCGACACTGTGAAATCGGACGGTGATACCCTTTGACTCTGACTGATACATATACACTTCATTATCTGCACTAACACCTGAAGTTTAATGCGTATATTTGCGTATAATATTCCTACACATAGTTTCTTCATCTATCACATCTCTCCCTCCACGTCGTTATATAAAAACTGCAAAATAATTTTGTTTTGGCCTAAGAACCAGCCCTCGTTCCGTCCTGATGTATATCACAGAAGTATTGGTTCTCCCCGAGACTAAGACGGACGACCTCGTTTGTAACTCGCTGGCTCAAAACCACTTATCCGTAACCAGGTTGCTAGAATTTACTTGGCGATGGGATTAGCAGAACACCTATTAATACCAACGATATACGATTTCAGATCCGGATTTGGATATTTGTACTAATAATATTATACCGGTTACAGATACGCTTACGGATGATGAGGTAAATGCGCTTTATGCGTTTAGTTTGGTTAGATAGCTCACATAGTTTCAGGTAGGGATATAAGATATTAAAGAAATTGTTAAAATAAAATGCAAATATATAGCGATTTTGTCTCAAAAACTATTTTAGTGTAAAATTGTAATTTTAATCCCACAGAAGTGAATGACTCCGGCCCTGTCTGAATTTATTAATTACTTTTACATTAGATTCGTTTACGATTGCGGATTTTATTTCAATACCGGTTCTACAATTCCAATTCTAATAAGGCTACTTAATGGAATGCAAACAAAAACTATCGACCATTGTTTTATCTGTTGTAATCGTAACTTCTATTCAGGTGTCTACTGTGTTTATAGTATTAACTCATTCACGATGAAGTATAACAAACGTCGAATAACTAAACTATCTTTTGTCTTTTAGTTCCGAAATAACTTTCTATGTCTTCAGAGCTATGCTGAGTCAGATTTGTCCTAAGTACCAATTATTTTAAACTCGACTCATATTATAACTGTATATTTGTTAATGTTCTTCTTTAATATATTATATGGTTTGTCTGTTGTGAAAATTATAGATACATGAAATTGGTTGTTTTCCTTTGATAAAAAATCATTTTAAAGATTTTATCACAATCACTAGAATATAAATTATTCACTAAAAACGTAAAACAACACGCATGGCGAATACATACATTAAACTTAATCCTGCGTCGGCGAGTTTTATATTTATGTGAGACATTTATTACTTTTATACATAAAGACAAAAATCTATCCTTCTAAATAGTTTATCTAACAAGCCACAGCACAGCACAGCCAAGGGAAATTAAACAAATAATATCTATTTACAGCGATTGCGTTGTTTCACGTGACGAAACTCCTTGTCGCTAGCCGATCGATCTCACCTGGCCAAACACGCAAATCAATTACACGGGTCAAGACAACGGACAAAGGAATAAACTGAATAGTTTCACTTGCAGCGAATAATGTTGCTTGCTAAAGGTATTCTATCAATTCAAACGTTTTTGCAACTAGCCAAAGTCAATGCCCCTTCAAGATAAAAGTGATTGCTAGGTAGAATCACTTCAAGGACTTTAATACTTAACTAGCTTTTATTCTCGAGATAATGCTCCAGTTTATTCTATTTCATGACTAAGTAATTAAAATGGTGAACTGAAACAGGACATGCCGGAGAAGCTTGACTTCTTCAAGTCATAATTGAATCGTAACATAACAGATATAGCCGGTAGTAATGGCGCTATTAAACCAATCTTTTCTCACAAACGAACAGTCCAATGATATTCAAGAGCACAATTATGGAATGTCACTAGCATCGACCGAAGAAAATGAGATTTGTTGTTCTCCACTCGCGGAGCTCGCCGAGCAATTGACGTCTGAACAGGCAGGCGGACGCGAGCCACAATAAAAATTCTGTTGCATCTATATCGAAAATAAAATTTGAAGATTTATGCACGATGGAGAAGCGCGACGTTGCGTTGCCGCACAACGAGCTATTTTCAACTAGGTTATGCTTTAAATAGCACATTACGATAGTATTCAGTTTCACGAGTTTTTCCCTGTTCCCGGCCTCACACCGTTGCGTTTCTGGCGGCGCCCACACAAAGAATTTTTCCGCGAGATCATTCCGCTGACACTCATTGGCTTTATAATTATGAAGCACCGCCTCGTATTTCGTAAATCTCTCTCCCGTTCTACTTTGTGACTGACGTTTTATGAACTCGTCCATGTTAAAATGACAGTGATGTTCGTGATTTTGTTGTTGTAATTCTGTTCAAACGCGTCACGAGTTGCAGATAGGCAACAGCTGGTGCAAGCTGTTTATTATTGGAGCGACACCTGTCCAGTGCACGCAGCACGTGTCCCGACTCACCTGTCGCCATCCTACATCCACCCGAAATTTAACACGAGCTGCCGTGTTGGGAACTGCCTCATATTATTATAATTATAGTATACCCATATGTGATTTTTACAATACATATTAATGATCTTGACGGGCCTGTTTGTCTAGTGGTTAGTAATTTAAATCATGGGTTCGATTCCCACCCAGGTCAAGTAAAAAATATCTAGTGTGTATTTAAAAACTATATACGTATGTCTATCAATTGTCTGATCACCATAGTAAAAGTTTTGTAGTTGTTAAAACTGTATATTAATTTATTAATTATGCTATATTGATCCTTCTACCTTTCATAGACTAATGGTAGAACTATACACTTCTGTTAACATATTTCGCATTTCTAAACGCTAACCTTTTTAGGCTAACGAAACAGTTCACGGCTCTACATGTCATAGTTTTCTAATATTGTGTGGTAATATGTATGGCCTCGAAGCTGTGTATAGGGGCGCGGGGCCTGAGCGCGGCCGCCGCGCGTGCTTGTTAACCCGGTAGCCGCTTGTGCTTGGCTCCGGGGCGGAACGCCCGGAGAGTAACCAGTGTGTTTTGTTGTTCGCAGAGTTGAGCCCCGCATCGCACCGGCTTGCTCGCTGACCGTCGAGCCGCTAATCTCGCTTTTTTCGCGCCCCACCGACGCCAGACCCGCACAGGCCGCCGCCGCCATGCTCGCGCACCAAGCACCGCTCGCCCTCTACTAAACTCGACCGTCAACAACGATACGAACGCGTGTGATAATAATAATTGTAATACTCGCCTAAATAAGCTTGCAACGTCGGTGTCTTTAATTCTAACTTACTCGTAAGATTAATAATTTATCAAGTACCCGCTACCGTTGCAATCGCGAGTCCCCGCGGCGTCGCGTGTTTCTTCGCGTGTGCAGTTGTGTGTGGTAGTGAAGGGTGTACGGGCCCCGTCGTCTCAGCCCCGAGTGTGAGAAGTGCATGCTAGGAGCGCGTGGGCGCGCTCGCCCTCCGCCGCCTATGCGCCGCACTCGCTCAGCGTAACTGCGCGCGTCTTCCACCCTCGACTATTGTGGCAACGATGGCAACCATGGTGAACATGAATAGCCTCCTCAACGGCAAGGACTCACGCTGGCTCCAGCTCGAAGTGTGCCGCGAATTCCAACGAAATAAGTGCTCGCGACCGGACACCGAGTGCAAGTTCGCTCATCCCCCGGCGACCGTCGAAGTGCAGAATGGAAGAGTTACCGCTTGCTACGACAGTATCAAGGTAAGATTTTACACTTTCTTGTATTTCAAGTTATCGATTAATATCGAAGGCCAGGAAAACTGCCTAGCCTAACTAATTGTTTAGTTAGTTAAGTAGGAATCTTTAAGACAACATTTTCACCGCCGCCGTTTCGACCGCCGACCTCAATTCCAAGGCTAGGTTCGAGTGACGTCATCCGCCCCGCCGTAGCCGCTGTCTACTATTGTATGGGAATTGGCATTGCGCTAACATAATGAACAGGACGATGACTCGGCGGCGGCGGCGCCTCGACTTGTAATATTTATCCCAAGAATTATCTATCTTTATCTTCGTAAACTTTGAATATCTTCCAAAACTTTCAATCATTATATTGCACACTAAGAATCCGTCGAATCCGATGTAAGTTAGACGTTACTATAATTATGTAATTATACTTACAGACTATGCATTTTTTAAATGGCACTGAGCCTTTATACTGGCCAGCCTGTAGGCACATTATGCGATACAGTGTTATCAGCTCGGTTGGATGACGTGATAACGCGTAGGTATTTCGGGCGAATGGAGGGTGATAAAAATTAAAATCGAAATGTAAACACGCACCTCCGCCATTGCATAGCCAGCGGCTCAGTCAGATAAGGCGTCGAGTCGCGCTGGTATCGAATGCTATCTGCTTTGTTACACGTAAACAAAAAAATACCATTTATTTATACTAAAGACCGCTGGTGTATCCACATTTTTAACTTTACAAGTATTTCCGTCGAACGAGTCCCACAAGATTATATTCGTTTGCTAAACAACAAAAAAGTCTGAGCATAAAAGGCTTTCTCGTTTCTTAGTATTTTCCTTCATATTTTCCTTTGATGCTCGGCTGAATAACGCGATCAAGAGATAAAACGCACTGGGAACGGGGCTGGCCCGTTGGTTCGGCAAAGATTTCTGCTTCTATCGTCTCGTTCCGCGCTCGAACGCTATTTCAATATGCTGCACCGAGTTTCTAACGTTACCTTTGCGACGCGGGTAACGTCTTTGCCTGTGCACTCGCTTATCCCCATGGCCCCTTCAGAGATTACTATTACTCTCCACCCACATTAACATTTAGTATAGATATCATCACAGATAGCCCCTTGTTTCTGTAAATTAAGCGAAATTCCCGACCACATTGCAGAGTTTCGGATAGCTGATACGGACGTTTTTAAATAAAGGCCAGACTAAACGGGTGCATTGAAAAGAAATAGCGGAATTCACATTCGTGCATTCGTACGTGTGCAGAGACCCGTGGAGTAATTCGCTTAGAGCTGGCCATCACGTATCCCGAGACGTTAGACAATGGACGATCGGCGTGCATTGTTCCTGCTTTGTGCAGTATCGCACACGGTGGACAATACAGCCGCCTCCGCTGACACGCCGACGATGTCTTATCTCACTCCTCAGGCTCGTTGCCGTTTATCTACTTAGAAGACCTCTCCTGCACTTTACCCTATTAGTGTTAAAAATGTTCGATTTCTTATCGTTTCTATTGTTTGAGCTGTCTTACGTAACACGTGTTGGACAACAAAGGCACTACGTAACGAGCCAATGATACCTCTAGTACCTACCTCACAATGCTTCCGATTTCCAACTACATATTTCGAACAACGCGCATATTCCAGCGACTATTGTCGATTCTAAGTGATCAGTTGATGAGTGACCTATAGAGAAAAAAACTTACATGTTTCCTAGAGCACTTGAAATACAAAAAAGCAATAATAAAGTTATTCATTGATCATCATCATCATTGCAACCCATAGCTGTCCCCCTATTAGGCTCGGGTCTCCAGTCGAAATGTGAGAGGTAGAAGCCATAGGCCACTACGGTACCCTAGTACGGATTGGTAGTCTCGCACGCATTTGAGGAATTTAAGAGAACTCTCAGGAGGTCAGGTTTCCTCATGATATATTTTCCTTCACCGTAGCTAATAATTACTTCTAATCGAAGCCGATAATCAACTTCTGTTACGCATATCATTTTGAGAATTATAGGTGCGAGCAGCAGGGTTTGAACCCGGGACCTCCCGTTCAAGAGACCAACGTTCGAACCATTGAGCAACTTATCACTGCTTCTCTACGTTCTTCATTACGAAGTATAACTGTAGTTATTCTGTGACGCAACAATTTATGATGTCCAAGCTAAATTTACCGCAGTGTAATAAAGTTGCGAAGGGTTTAGACCGTACAACAGTTGTATAATAAATAAAATAAGCAGTACGTTTAGTCGTAATCCTGAAATAGTTGCGCGTTTTACGGATTTTGTACTAAGCAGTCTAGTAAATACTTACTAATTAACTTTTCTTGCTTAATAGGTATATATTGTTGTTGGAGATTGTAATTTATGTAAGTTTTAATGCAGTTTCTTTGTCTAGTTGCATTAAGTAGAAATAAAATAAGAATAAGGCACATATTACTATATTAAAACTTCTATGAAACAAAGTCGAAAGTTGTGTTAGTTTTTATAACTTAAGAAAGGCTGGACCGATTTTAGTGATATATGGTTTATAGATTCTTCTCAACCCCGATTAACAGAATAAATATTTAAAAATAATAAAAGTGAAAAAACGTGATTTGGTTGCCAGAGATTAAAATGCTTTCATAGGAAAAGTTTTTTAACGTATTTTTAGATGTTTGTCTGTGCCTTTGTTCGCGCTAATCTCAGAGACTGCTGATCTGATTTGAATACGGTTTTCACCGATGTATTTGGCTAAGCTTGGATTGACACTTAGGCTTATTTTTATTGAAATCGGTTCTCAAAAAAATAAGATATGACAATTTAAAAATTCTGTCTTTGCAAATTCCTCGCGACGCTCAGCTAGTATTGTATATGTGTATTTCATATCGAATTTCTCCGTAAAGCGGCTTATTTTATTAATTGATCCGCTTTTCACGAACTATATCTAATAGAATCTAAGCGAAACAAGAATCCTATAGATTAAAATGAAGCTGTTATTTCGTATGCGGCTCACGGTTTTGAAATTGCTAACAACACGTACATACCTCGTATATTAGTAATTACTTTACACATACTACTGTAATTAGTAGTATTCATAGCTTCAAGACATGTTAAACATTGAAGTGAGCGTAGCGCCACCTGCCGAAATAAACGATTACATTTTGTAGTAAACTAGCTGTGCCCGCGACTTGGTCCGCGTTTGAATTTAATATATAGTTCTAAAATAAAAGAGCCTTAAGTTACTCCTTATTACATCAGATATCTGTCCCACCCCTTCAAAATCGGTCCAGCCGTTCCAGAGATTAGCCCGAACAAACAAACAAACAGACAGATAGACAAAAAATCTTACTTTGGTATATATACCGTGTATACATTACATATGCATTTAGTAAAAAGCAGTTTTTTTAATATTACACACAGGCACTCTGTATTTGTGTAGATGTGTGTCTGCTAAAATATATTAGGTTGATTTGAACAAAATAAAACTTGTGTTGTAGCTTAACCTCCACAAGTGACATAATCAGTCCGAGATAATATTCATGTGATTGGCCTCAATCCATTATTGGTCTACTTGCTCGGGTCTCCTCGGAACCGAGGAGGCCTAGAGCATACACCATCACACTGTTCTAATGCGGATTGATGGAGATTAGATCACGCGTACACGTATAAGTTATACATTAAAGAATTCACGTGTAACTGCGCTAATTTTTCGGTCATTTTTTTCGTAGATGTAGTACCGCTAGGGTAGCTGTCAATATCA
>DWKC01000887.1:0-11236 GCA_018249195.1 Racta chiria
TCACTATGTACATCAAATATATAGTTTACTTCTTTTTGTGATACATCAATAAGTATTTTGCCACCTGTCTCAAATTTTCTGCTTCACCATGGGTTGACTGGTAGAGAATGCCACTAGGCATTAAGTCTGCCCTTTGTAAAAAGGCTGTTAAGGTTTTTTTACAAGAAATAACTAAATAAAAATTTAATTTCATTGAGCATTGATTTTGATAAATTATTTTGAGTTAAAGACAATTCTCGTTTACATATTATTCTTTGGAAAATTGATAGTATCAAGTGAAAGTTCAACTTGAATGATGAGTGTCTTACACCCGAATGAATGTGCGAACTATAAAATGTGACATATATATAACATAATGTTGTTATTATTTTTATATAAATCAAAATTAGGATTTTGATTTTTATATCATCTAATCGCGACTTAATTAAACTTTTTCTTTATTTTGTAGAAAAAAATGTTTTTGTGTTAGTGTAGAATAGAAAATGCTGTATGTGCTGATGTAACCTCTGCTGCATAGCACATGTGTTGTAAAACGTTTTATTATATTATTAATATACCTTTATATTTCTTGAAACTACAAACATTTTTGAAATGATGATTTCACTACTACAAAATATACGTGTCTTAAAAATACAATAATTACAGGCTACATGGCTGGCTGCTGAGCACGTTTTTCTCTTTCCAACCCAAGTGTCGGAAGTTATGCCAGCTGAAGGCCTGCCACATGGCTTAACGCTTGCTATCTAACCAGGAAAAGCAGTAGCTTTACGTGCCCTCCGAAGCATTGATGCGTTCATAACCGTTTGCCACTGTCGGTCACCCATCCTACTACCGACCGTGCCCGCTGCTGCTTAACTTTTTTCCATCACTTATGTCGATGTCAAGTGTGTACTATGACCGTTTCAAACAAACAATAAAAGTAAAGTTGCATTATTTTTCTTATGTACCTATTCTACGGGCAGGTCGCTGTTTGTGTGTGTCTGGTGTTTGGTTGTATTACACGTTTTTGTTGCTTGTACTCATTTAGTTGATTGCAATTACTGATGCGTATGATAATGATGTTTAGTCATCTTCTGGTTATGCCGTGCCCTCGATACGATTCGAGGCGGCTTAGACAACGCTGACGTTTATGGTTCAAAATTATTTTTTTATTAGGTTTCAACCCATTAATGTCTCACTATTGAGCACGGGTTTCTCCTCATATTGACGAGGCCTATCGCATACTCCACCACGCTGCTCCAATGGTGATTGGTGAACGGATTTTTCATTTATTGAATGAAATTATGTGGTTCTATGTCATTTACGTATTATGCCTTTATTTATTGTTTATTGGACCATACAAATTTAACGGAACAAAAGTCGGACTTAATGCTTAAAGTATTCTCTACCAGTCAACCTTAGGGCAGTGGGAGAACGAAGAATACGGTAGCAAAATATACTTTGTAGTAAATTAAAGTCTTTGCAGTGTTTTTAGATATTATTTTATTACTTACTAAGCTTGACACCGTTGTAGCAACCAATTATAAGTTTCTTGGTCACCCTAGTGTTGTAAACACTTCAGCTTTCTATACCTTGGTTTTAAAACCACGTTCTTTGTAGTTTTTGAAAACTCTTGTTAACATACTGTTTACATACATTATTATATTTAATTGCTTTTCAAATACAAATCTCCAAAATGGAAAAGTAGTTGGTGGCAACTTCGCCTGTACGCCTTTGGCCTAATAAATATTTTTGTTATTGTTTTATTTGCAGTTGTTCACAGCAAGCGCGACACACTTGCACGATGCCCGACGCTCGCACCCGCCCGACTCGGGTTTCTCGGAGCCGGTCAACAACAACATCACCGAGGACAACAACAACGGCCCGATCTCTCTCCGGGAGATGCAGAACATCGCCAACAACAATGCCACCGCGTACATCGTCAGTGAGAACGAGGAGAGGAATAGGATAAGCAGGGAGTCCGTGGTCGAGTTTGAACCGCTGCCTCAGATAAGGGTCGTTGATCCGTTGGAGCGGTGTGCCGATTGGTTTGGTGAGTGATACAATGTTGGTCGTGTTTCTTTTATCAATGTAGCTGATTTGCATGTTTTCTGTGCGGTTTATGTCTCTAGAAATAAACCCCTACTCTATTCAGTTTTGAGTATTGAGAAATGACGTTTTATTTCGTCTGATTGGCGTAGAACTCCTCCATTCTCATATAAGTATACTACTGAGCACGGGTACCATTAGATACTAGACTACTACTACTAGACTGTGGCGGCCTAGAGCATACGTCGCTACGTCGTATACACGTCGTTACAATGCTGTTTCACGTGTGCAACATTCATCTAATTACCATAATATATGTAAAGAAAAGTAAAGCTCCAGTACGGCTTCGTGGAGAACCTAAGTGTAGGATGTATTTAGGCCGTCGCAAGCCCCCAAGTCCTGACGACTACCGTCTGACAATAACAAACAAGACGGACAGCTTTATGTTTTCTCCGGAGCACGGATGCGCTCTTGAAAGGTTGGCATTAGCACTCACTCATCCACTTACCCCGACCACGCGCGTTTTTGCTTAACTTTCGATTTTAAAAGATCAACACAAACAGGGCTTGAGCATTTCGTTGAATACTAAAAACTTTAAGCTGAACAAATATAAACTTTCAGCCTAACTAGCAACTCGTCTCGGCAGCGATTTGCCGACTGCAAATTCCAACAAAAAAGTTTTAGATTTAGTAGAGAAAATAATGGAAATACTTTATTTTTATTTTAACAAAACTTGTTATTTATATATACTCTTAGAACAACTCGCACACGGTCAGCTGATGCCAAACTAGTCGTTAGCTTGTACTATGGTGATCAGACAACTGATAAACAAACATATATATATTTTAAAATACATGGGCTCGGGCTCGGGTCTCCACTCGCAATGTGAGGGATGCAGGCCATCAACCGTGCTGACCAAATGAGGAAGCGTAGACTACACGAGCTTTTGAAATCTTTATGGAGAACTTTCAGGATGCAGGTTTCCTCACGATGATTTCCTTCACTTCTAATATGCACATAACTTTGAAAATTATCAGTCAGGTTTACTAACCACTAAACCAACAGGCTAGTCGATATATGATGCCAATACATTGCATGTAACTTTTTGGTTCCATCATTTTGAAAGTATTTTATCACAAAAACCAGTCCCTATGCCAGTCACAATTTTTCTTAAGAGTGCATAAATTATGAAATAAATTATTGAACACAAATCTTTATTATGTATTGTTGCAGCCGGTGAAGACTTATCGAGAAATCGCTTGCAGTACCTGAGAGAAATAGGAAGGGGTTGGTTTGGCAGGGTGAGTTACCGGACAGTTACTTAATTGTTGTATTAATAATTTGCATAGTTGTATAGAAAGAAAGAAAGATAATCGAAACAAAGAAGGAAAATCGTTAATTCGAAGGAACTTACTACAGATATTACGCAATCACATTACAAAGGCGTTTAATCTAAGTACAATATTAATTAAATCCTCCGAATAGGTCCAGCGCTCGGAAATACCGTTCTTCAGTGCGGGCCCAAAGTAAAAGTAAAATATAAGTTAAAGAACTGTTGCAGCACCCAAAGTTTGGAAATTGTCAATTAGAAATGTCAATCATTTGAGATTTAGTTGTAGCCTCAGAGGAAAGTCATGTGCTTTATTTTTTATTTTATTTACGTCAAATAAGTTAATAATTAACTGTTTAGTTAATCCTTATCCCACCACAGTGATGATTTAGTATTAGGTGGTCCATCATTCATCATTGCAACCCACAACTGTTCCATTACTGAGCTCCGGTCTCCACTCACAATGTGACGGGAACAGGCCATAGTCTACCACGCTGGCCAAGTGCGTATTGGTAAACTTCACACACCTTTGAGATCTTTATGATGCACGACATATGTTTTTCGCGTCGGTCGCCGTGACCATGATCCATGCAACTGGGTCGAAATATCGGCGCGTAATACATATACCGTGAGTACCCGTAACATAGCACAATCTACATATGTGTGTATGATGTAACTACAAGTGGTACCTTAAACTTCCAGGTGGTCGAAGGTGAGCTAGAGGACAACGGCACGACCAGCGTGGCGGTGAAGATACTGAACCAGAACGCCCGGCTGGAGGAGAAGGCACGGTTCCTGGACGAGGCGCTGGTGTACCGCGAGGCCAGCCACGACCACGTGCTGGGTTTCGTTGCCAGGTGCCTCCAGGAGGACCCGTGGATACTAATCTTCGAGTTCTGTCCCGTGGTGAGTTGAACTGAGTGTCTTTTATAATGAGTAATGGTTTTTAAACGCTTCACTGATACCCCGCAGTAGGATTCCCTATGTCGCGGATCGCATGAGCAAACTCAAAATCTATAACCTCAGAACGAATATTACACTGTGATATTAATATATAGAATGAGTGACTATCTTTTTTAGTTATTCTTTTAATGTAACAATCATATTTGTTGAAGAACTTGGACTGATTACTTGCCTATACACAAATTAGGTTGTTTAAGTGGTGACGCCTTTGTCTATAGGACCTCCAACAGTACCTGGTAATGAACCGACCGAAGATGGCCATACTTAACGAGAGCGGAGTGCCGCTGCAGCTCATGTGTGACGTCACCTCTGCGCTCGCCTACCTGCACTCGCGGGGATACGTGTACGGGTGAGTGATATACTTGTTGGAGGAATGGTATTAAGCAATACAGCTTTAGGATGGTTTAAAAATGGTTTATTTACTTTTCTAACTTACTGTTGCAATCACCATCGTTAACGTTATAGGCCAGTACCATAGACCACAAAAAGAACATAAACAATATAGACCTTGATAAAGATTATAAATTTAACCGCAGATTACAACAATACTGACAACGATGACTGCCAACTAGATCCCTCGTCTAACAAATTCTACTAGCAAACAATTCAGTCAATCTGCGGAGGTGAGAGAGGCGGAGGGTAACAAACACAAACAACCCTAACTACAATATTTGTATTCTTTATTCTATAGAATATTTTCGTTATTAAACACCCCACTTCTCAATCACATTATGTCAATTTTTGGTTAACGGTGTAGGTAACACTTAAAATAGTTTTAGGCATCATAACTGAACTGTAAAGCATTAAGTGATATTATTTGTTGATCCAAATAAACAAAAAAAGGGTTGCACTAATTTTGCTTGATGGCGTTATTATTAATCGGGAGTGTATAAAGTTATCATAAAAATTGTCAATTTGTTTCGAGACCGTCAAATATGCTGCATCTTTCAGCAGTATACGTAAATTAAGCGCTTATAGTCCGGTTTGCGTCGACCTAAGTCAGTCAGAGTTAAGCGATAGGACAGTCGGAAGAGTCCGCTAGTTGCAAAATGTTTTGACGGCTTCCGTGCCTTGAAGGATACGCAAAGCAGTTGGTCTCGGTTGTATTAGTGAGATAGAAGTCATTAAAACATATCGAAGATATTCGATACGGCATAAAAGAGTTTGGACATTTGAGTTGGTGATACTCTTCAACAATCCGTAAAACAGTAATACTTGTACAATGCTCTAAGCTTTCTCAGTCAGTAGAAAGGCTCGTGCTTGATAGTGGGTCTCTAATGAGTTGCAACCATACGTGAATAAGTTTTATTCAAATTAAAATTATTCTTGTAACTTAATAAATTTTCAAAGCAATGTTGTCATATGATTGAAGTTATTCTATAAATAGAACGACGTCAATAACATCTTTATTTCTGCAGTCACGTTATGAATCGAACATATTATAATATTGTGAATCAACACTGATTGACAGACTGGTGTCAATTAAATTGTTGTTGTTTTACGTTATACTAGCTGTGCTCGCAACTTGGGTCAGCGTTTAAATTTAATGTAATACTAAAATATAATTCTAAAATAGTAGTGAAAATTAGCTTAAGTTACTCCTTATTATTATTAGCTATCTGCCAGTGAAAGCCCCAACAAAATCTGCCCATCCGTTCCTGAGATTAGCGGGAACAAACAGACATACAGATAAAAATAGCAAAATAATATATTTTTTATATGTACCGTGTATACATTTGCATTTTGCTTGCATATGCAAGCATTTTACTAAATGCATATAGTTACTAATGCATATATATTGCATTTAGTAAAAAGCGGTTATTAAATACATAAATATTGCAAACAGACACATCAATTTTATTTATTATTATGGATTAATACATTGATATGCTCACAATATGTATCGAATATAGTTTAAATAAATTGCACTTTTAAATTTATCGTATTAATAAACGTATGTGATTTGGTTGTGATCTTGTCAAGACTTTCAAGCGATAAAGCGACATGTAAAACTGTTTATTTATTATCTTACGAATTAATTATATTTATTAAGTTTATTTATAACGTGACTCGTCTTTCCTCTTTCGCTGTGAGAGGTATTTATTTTTCATATGCATTAAATATTTTTTAAATATTATTTCGTTATGCCATTGAACAGAAATCTGTGGAGCGGTAACGTGTTAGTCCGCGGCAGCGCGGAGAGCGCGCGCGCCGTTCTCGGCCGGTACATGTCGACGGAACCCCCACACGAATGCGCCGCGCCCGAGACACGACGACACCCGCCCGTTTACACTGTGAGTATACAACACACAACACCTAGTATGGAAACCGCGTTAATCAAATTAATGATTAGTTAAAAAAAAATATTTTATCGGTTGTTACATTAGTATAGTAACTGTCTACCAATATTTTTCATTGATGACTTTTGCTATTACTATTGATGACTATTGATAAAGGATGTGTTTCTTGAATAAATTTGTAGGTCTTATATAGAATTTTCTATATATTCACTCTATGTATTGTTATGCAGACTAGCAGCGAGGTATGGTCAGTGGGCTACCTCATATGGGAGGTGTGTGCGTGGGGCAACGCCCCCCCGCACTGTCCCCCGCCCCCGCCCGAGCTGCCTTGCCCCTATCGAAATCACCTGTGAGTAGTTATTGTTGGTAATGATAGTAAAAGGGTAGTTTAAAGTGAACTTGTTTAATTGTCCGTGTTTAAGTTTATAATTTGGTTACAGTAATAAGACTTTTTTGTAAAATTTGTTGCAATAAAAGTTCTCAGTTTATGACTCATGATAGTCTTCTGGGTATGAAATCATTTACTTACCTACACTTCGCTTATTACTGTGTACCCTTGCACATAGTAACGGAAAATTCAAATAATCTAAACCTTTCATATATTTGTTCTCTTTAAGATATCAAGTAATGCAACTTTGCTGGAATCCAAACTCGGAAGCGAGACCGACGACCACACAAGTCCACGCCCTCATCAACCACCTGCACACTACACACTCCCGGGCGAGTGAAACTAGTCAGGACGACGGATACGGCAGCAGCGACTTCGAGGAGCGCTGGCAAAGACTCAAACCCAATAGCATTCCCAAGGTGGATGAGCACATCGCCATCGTACACGCTCCTTCCACCTCCATGTCTTCTAACTTCACCGGCTCCGACCAGGACTTCGATAACGCCCCGACCATCCAAGATACCCTCAGCGTCGAAATGGATACAGCAGTTTCCCGATCCAGCAGCATAATGTCCGACAAGGATCCCCTCTCCGTACAAATCAAGTCTGAGAGCCTTACCAATCTTCACGGGTCGCTGGAGGACGTCAGAAACATCTACCTCACCCATAACGAGACTGCCGCACTCGAATGCCATCAAGGAAACATGAGTCTCGAAGAAGCGAGGGAGAAGGAACACGACCGATCTGATAGCTCTGTCGATCCTTGGCTTAAGGACATCATTACCGGAAGCCAAGATGACGTCAGTTACTACAAGGATGTGAGCGATGTAATCAAGAATCTCGATAATATTCTAAATTCAGAGAAAACTTCCAGCTCTGAATCCAGTCATCAAGCGAGCCCGTCTAGAGATAATTTAAGCTTAGAATGTAAACCAGATTACCCGATGCAAACGAGCATGGTCAAATCACCGGGTATTAGCAATTTCCAGAACATCCTAGGAATGGGCTTCAGTTCAAAGCCGGAAGAGAGTGTTACCTGTGAGGAAGATGATCTAGATCGAGACACTATCGGAACCCTGAGCCACTCTTTTGAACGATATAGCGACACAAATAGCCAACATACCCTGGAAAACATAACACCCGATACGCCTATGAAGGATTTAGACATTACAACTGCTGTCAGTGAAGTTGATTCTAATAATAAGGAAGAGAAGGTTAGCTTAGGTAATAATGAGGAATTAAAACATACGCAGCAACATAGTGAATTGCCAAAAGATAATAAGCTAGACAATAGTAATAGTGAAATACCTACATTGATGGAATTTAGTGTAGTATCAATACCTAGTGTAAGAGAATCAATAATTGAACAAGTGAATGTAAAAGAAGACTGTCAAACACCATGTGATAATAACATAACAGAAATAAGGACTGAAATAAAGGAATTTGAAACTAAGTCAATAGATGATAATGAAACAAACACGCAAACCGATCAAAAACCCGAGTCCGAAGCTTCAGTAGACTCTGAGGCATCGGTAGATATTTTAGAAAGCCAGAGGAATTGTATTATACAAAATAGAACATACGTAATTGATAGCTCAGTATTACCGGAAGCTAAAGAAATTGAAGCAGAAATTGAAGAAACTCTAGTCAACAAAACTACGACTGACAAATTACATTCTGAGACAGTCGTGATACAGAGTGAAATTGAAGACGAATTTAAACAAACTAAACCGGATTTTCCAGCAATTTTATCTAAAGAACAAACAGGAGATGAATTTGTTTTGAACGATGACAAGATCTTGTTATGTGATACTATTGTTATAGAAAGCAATTATAATAATGAAAAATCACAACCAAGTACTGCCATGACAACAGGACCTATTCAAGACAATGCAATACTCCTTACAAGTGTTGAAATTGATGAATCACATTTTGGGGAGACTTTTGTCATTCCCGACGAGTGTAAAAAAAGTAATGTGGATTTAGTAATTTACAATGAAGCATGTTTTAGAAAAGAATTATCTTGTGAGGATTTTCCCAAGGCGATAGTAAAAAAAGAAACCGACAATAAACAATTGGATATCTCGTCGAATGACGACGCTACAGGTAATTTTCTAAAAGAAACTATTAATATCACTCAAACATCTGAAACTTCACCTCTTCTAGAAAATACTGAGCTTTCAAATATTATACATACTGAGTTACATTCAGAAACATGCCAGGAATTGGATTTAATAATACCCACGAAAGAAGTATTTAATACTCCAGAATTAGAGGATTTATTATATTCTAATGAAATACTACACGAAAGTTTATTGAATGTAGATAATAGTGAGAAAATTCTGGAACAGAGAAATCCAACGGAAGCACCTGAAATAGTACAAAGCAATATTAGTCATTCTGCTCACACCGAAGCACCTTATAAAGTAGAGGAATGCCAGAATGTCTTAGATTATGATAATAGTAAATATCTGGCTCTGTCGCCTGAAACAGTACAAAATATTAATAAGGATCAAGTTGCACCCCTAGTATTCACAGATAAATCGCGTATGGAAGATGCAACAATCAATGATAATCAATTCAATTCTAATAGATCTGATAGCGATATTGACATATTGAATATAAATCTTATGAATACCGACGTTACGATAGAGGGAAGCATTGATAATAACATTAAAGATATAATACAATCTTGCTTGGAGTCATCCAGTACAGATGAACTTTGCACCCTCGTTAAAAACGAATCCACAGTGTACCTAGATCTGCCTAGTATTATACAGGACACCGAAACGTTCTTGCATTTAGAGAGAATGGTTAGCAGCCAGACCGCCGTAGTGAATGATCAAATTATTGCGAGTACACCGAAAAGCAGCATGAATTCTGCCGAAACGACCGCCGACGACTCGGGGGTCGAACACATCACGGAAATATTATCGGAAACAAAAATACCCGACTACGGTCCGGGCGTCAGCGTAACGAAATTGGAGCAAAGATGTGTACCGGACAACCTGAGTCCTTTCGAATCTCCGACGAAAAGTCACCACACGGATACGTACGACGAAAACAGCTCCGTAGTACTCGGCCCGTTCGAGAACTGCACTCTTGAATTTTTCAAGGGCGTCAAATCGGGATGCGATCTAGTCGACATACCGAAGGAGGAGCTGCTGGCGTTCTCGTCGAACTTTAGCGAAATGAATCTCGAAACACCATCGCCGCTGCGCGATGGGAATTTTCTAAACGAAGTGCCGGACTTGCAGTATGATGATACGAATACACTGAGCGAGGCGAAACCCGCTGTCAACGAACCGTCGACTGAGAACACGGACGAGACTGAAGAACAGTCCACAACCGAGAAGCGCGTGTCGCCCTCGACTCCGCCCAATTCCCCGGGGAACTTCCTCACGACTGTGTCGCAGCAAATATTTTTAGTCGACATCGACATGACCCCCCCAACTGAAGGTCCGCTAGTATTGGACGCGGTACCTTCTTCGTCGCAGAACGAAGTCGACTTGGACCTCCAAATAACGACGAAGATGGCGATGGCGGAGAACGAGAATAATATGAACATAGAATATTCCGGGCCTCTCACTGAAGAGGGATTAATTACTGAGGATGCGGATTCGATGCGTGATAGCGAAGCGGTTCCGGAGTCGTATTTGGCGGGAAATGGGGGCCAAGTGGAGTATTCGAGGGAGGGCCTCATGATTGACGAGGAGCGCATGAAGGAACTGAGGAATGAGTTGGAGTTGAAATTGCCGCTGGCGCAGGTAATTGCTTTTTATATAAATATATTATGTTTAAATAAAGAGATTGAGATAATCAATTGAAAAAAATCATGCAATTTCTGTAAAACGCAATATCACGAGGTAACACCTGTTTAAGCGACAAAAAAATGGGGCTACAATTTTTTTGTCGCTTAAACAACATACATTTAGACTTTTTCAGTCATCAACGTTGACAGCTGTCATACGTTTTAATGTAAGAAACATGTGTGACGTCATCACATGACTAGTATGTGAATTGGAGCGGAAATTGAAACGGATTTAAAAAAAATATTTTGAAATCCGTTTTTTACACCCTGGCATGCAAAACAAACATTACTGTACATCACAGAAAAGTTTGTCCTGGGTGGGAATCGAAACCACGACCACCGGCTTTGCAGTCATGTTTACTAACCACTAGACCAATAAGCCAGCCAAAGCGCTGACTGCTCATGTGTACATTGTA
>DWKC01000888.1:0-11234 GCA_018249195.1 Racta chiria
TCCGACTCCCGCGCATCTCGATAACAATAGAAAGTTATTGTGTCTCACATCTTATGATGCCACGCGGAGTTTAATGGTTAATAAAGAATTACATACACAGACATAATGTCTTTAACATATTTAGATTGTAAGAAATTTGTGTTGATTGAAACTCAGGTCCATTAGTTCGGGCAACCAGCGTAAAAACCGCCATGCTACCATGCTTAAGGAAACTATTCACTTTTATGATTATGTATGACCGGCCTGCTTGTCTGCCTGCTAATAAAAAAAATACACAGAAGTGTGAAAAGGCCCTAAGTAAATCAGTACGATATAAATTGACGGTGTTGGCTCCAATCCAGTCATCATAAATTTAGCTAGTAGTAAATGTTTGTGATTCTGAGAAATTCTCGGTTTTTCCGTACAACAAGTGATAGGGATATTAATTTTGAATACCAAATTGAAAAATTTGGGAAATTATCCTTGTATAATTGTTATCTATTTTAAAACGGAAATAACCTGTCTCTTTTTAATTTAATATCATAAAATATAAGTATTGGTTTAAATTCATCTTTTGAAACAATCTTCTTCTTTGCAACCCTTAACTGTCCCACTACTGGGCTCGAGTCTTCACTGACAATGAGAGCGGTAAAGGCCATAGTCCACCACGCTGGCCAATTGCAGATTGGTAGACATCATACACCTTTGAGGACTTTATGAGAACTCTCGGGAGTGCAGGTTTCCTCACGTTTTCCTTCACCGTAGCAAGTGATAATCAACTTCTGATACGCACATAACTTTGCAAATTAGAGGTGCGCGTAGTCGGATTTGAACCCGGGGCCTCCTGTTCCTTCTGACCTCCTGTTCAAGAGACAATTCAATCAATAAGGCCATCACTGCTTGAAACATACATATTAATATTGAAACATATATACAAACTAGCTGTGCCCGCGACTCCGTCCGCGGGGAAATTGTATAGACGGAGTTCTATAAATAGTCATTTATTCTGTTATCGAGGGGGATGAAAAATGATTAAATTACTAAAATGGCTATTAAAAAATAAGGGTTAATCGTAGAAGGGTGAAAATTGAGGATTGTATGTATTTTTGTATGTTGTATCATAAAAAAATAGAAATTAAAAAAATATTTATTTATTTATATATTAGATTTATCATGATTTAAGAATAAACAAGAATAGAATAAACATGTATTCGTCTTTAACAACACAGGTTACAATTTGTATCTGTAGTAGGTCCGGTTTTAAATACGAATTGCAGCACGTAACGAAAAGGGGTCGCTCTCAGAATATGGCATGGCGGAAAATAGCCAATGCCTCTGATTTTCAGAACGCCCCTTATTTGCGTGTAGAATTAGAAACGGCGTCATCATCATTATTTATTTATTTATTTATTTATTTATCATCATTATAACCCATAACTGTCCCACTACTGGGCTCGGGTCTCCACTTACAATGTGATGGATACAGGCCATAGTTCACTACGCTGGCCTAGTGCGGATTGGCAGACTTCACACACACCTTTTAAGATTGAGATTTGAGATTGATATGAGAACTCTCGGGAGTGCAAGTTTCCCCACGATGTTTTCCTTCACCGTAGCAAGTGATAATCAACTTTCGATACGCATATAACTTCGAACTCGGGACCTCCGCTCGAGAGACCAACGTTCAAACCGGCTATCATTACTTTTAGAAACGGCGTCGTTATATATTATTTTTAGCAATTCTGTGCGAGCTAAAATTTTGAATCCTTAAGGACAGTCAAAGTTAAGTTTAAAGTTTGAAATAAGATTTAACAGATTTCACTAGATACATATAGCTTCGTTTAGTTTTTCGCATGTGTGAGAAGACAGTGGCAAGTTCCTTTGTAATAGAACTTTTGATTAATCGCAAAGTATCGCATGTCGTCGAAGTATCTATTCATCGTTGTGACGTATCATATTTCGTTCTACATGCGAAAAGACTAACGCACGTGGAGAGGCACGAGCCTCCATCGATTTTCATCTTCAAGTCCTTATCATATCTAGATTTAAAAGTCACATTGCTAAAAAGCATATGTAAAATAAAGCATGATCTCATTCCAATGCGTCAAGCCTTATCGAGTTTACTCAGATGATACCCGAGATGGTAGCAACATAACCCATCGAGCCGATATGGATAACCGTATTGCCAACGCCATAATCGGCTAGGTGTTTTGATAACGTTGATTTTAAACTTCATGCTTTATCGAGACATTGCACTATATCTGTATATCGTGTTATTAAAATACCTCGTATACTACTTCGCCTGGCTTACGCAATGCGTACTTAATTTTATGTTATAATTTTAAAGAGACTCATGTATCATAATGGATATGTACGAGGTACTATTATTTTTTGTATAAAAACGTTACCATCACAGTGTAATGCAATACATAGACTACACTAAAGATAACATTGGATATTCCTAATTGATGTAGAAACTTTCCGGAAAAGTACAACAACTAAAGGTTCTCTTAAGTCAGCTTAAATGTTTGAGGAACTACCCTCAAACACACTCCCCCCAAGGCAAAAGGTAGATTGACGGCAAAAGGTATTGATGAGGGGATTCACATAATTTTGATACTGTATAATTTTGAGGTAATAATATCCCCGATATTGTGTATGACTCCCCAAAACATTTGGATGACCACCCTGAAGTGGTACAGTTTAGGATTGGGGTATAGACGCATCTAAATGTAATAGTCTCACTCGAGTTGAACCTTACAAATGCTCACCTCAATATAGTCATCCTACAATGTCCTGCTCTCAAAAGAAGGAGCATACTGTCACTTTTTTCCTAAAACATCTCAACACTAACGTCACAATACGTCGTATCTCAGAACTGTCGAAACGGCATCAAATCGCAAGCATTTCGCATTCAAATGTAACTTGCAATACCTCCAGCTGAACGTGTCTCCAAGCACGTAGGTGTTCGATGTTTACATGTTCTTGTTTCAACCAGCAGTTCCAAGCATCCCGTTGCAAGCCATAATCGCCTATAAGATCAGTGGAACAAGACCTAATGGTGAACCGATTTCTTCATGAATGCAGACGCGTGCTATCTTTTCACACGGTCGAATGACTCGGAAATGAATTCAGAGTCTAATAGCTGGATGCATTGATGTATTTTTGTTGGCACTTCTTCACACTGTGTAGGATGCTTCAGTGAATTCTGCGGAATTTGGTATGTTATGACTATTATGAATTTAAATCTATTTGATGGATTTCCAACAACTTTCGCATTCATCTGAAACAGAATTGGAATCTTTCCAGTAGACTAAGAACTTTCATCCTCAGTTGGGTCATTTCCATTATACTTCAAAATTAGTTAGTAAAGGAATCTCGAGCCTTAATTTAATTAATTATTATAGGAGAACTTTTATTACAAAGACAGTCAAGTGTTCGTTAAAGATTTGACCGAGTATGCATACATGGGTTATCTTTTATTGTATAACTTCGATTTCACGAACTAGTGAAAAGTACATTGAGTATATGTTTGTAATAGATGTCGTTATTTATATTTTCATAAAGGGTTCACACCTGAGAATTTTTGTCATAAAAAAATTAACACAACCTTCGTTATTATTTAATATTATTAAAAACATTAACAAGAAACTTATTGATGTAAGCAGGTCTTCAGGCATGAAAACTTTTGACCATGCTCCGGAGAGACTAGACTAAATGTGTCTCTGATGCATGATAAGTCTGTCCAAATAGCTTATGGCTCCAAGCCCATCAATGACACCAGTATGTGATTTACACCAGCAAGACTGCCATGTATGTAAACAGTAATGTAACATGCCTTCTTTTAGTCGCACAGAGTGGGGGATTCTACCTGGGATTAGGTGTCACATGCCCAACAAGTTTTTTAATCTGTGCTGTACCATTGCCAACATTTACGGTAACGAAGATAGCAATCCAACAACCAACGATAACATGTAGATTAACTCAAATCCCGGATAACAAACTGCCGATACCATCCACAAACGAATGCCGTGCGTCAATGGAAACTTACAAGCAACGGTTGGTAACTATTGACACCATTGTTATACATATCTCTTTGTTGTTGGGCTATCTGTGATCTAGCTATCTTTATTGTTCAATATATATGATATATTACGTGTGTCAGGAACCTTATCTATTCATGGTGTTTCCTTAACGCATACTGTAAATACTAAAAATATAAAAAGATTCACCATTCTTAGTCATTCTTAATGAAATAAAAATCCGTACGAATTACCAAATTTTTCAATCGATAGACGTGTTTATTTTTAGAATTGTCAATTTTACGATGTAATTTCAGTGGAGAATCAATTCGTAATCAAATCAAAATCATTTATTTCGTCTTAGGAACTAAAATCTCACTTAACGAAAGCCTAGAAGTTAACAATACCAAGGCGCTAGCTATATTAATAATGAAATTAATAACAATAAATTAAAAATAGAAAACGAAAAGAATACCAACTATCATCGGCTTTATAATACGACATAAACATAGGACTATGAACGCTAGTGTAGGCCGGAGGAAAAGAAAGCTGCCGGAAAAAAACTCCCGGTACTCTTTTTGAAACGTAAAACCTATTAAGCCTATCACATAGATAGGCCTATGCCTAGATGTTAGTGGGATAGATATACGTTGGCTTTAATCCATTTGACTGAAATTAATCATGGCGGCACGCGAAATGGCGCAATTGTGAGAGCCATCACCACGGCGTAATGGCTTCCATAGCTATACGAATCATAACAATTTTTTATTCGCGATCAAAATCTGGCTGCATGTCAAACCATTTAGTGCGATAGACTGGGAATACTGATTTTTAGACTCACGCTTTGGAGTTAAAATTTTCGGGTTTTGACACTGGACTTGACAGATAATTGTGCTTCTTTTTTTAAAATTATGACCCTATATATATGATGAAACCCAAAAATGTTATGCTAATACAATGAGATGTAAGTCTCAGCATTTCAACGACAGTGTTAAATTAAAAAAAAAAGAATAATAGATTTGACAATAGAACGCCGGAAGAAAAAATAGACAGTTTATTACTAGTACTACTACAACAAGACTCGCTAGTATCAGCACTCAGACACCGCCCATCACAGATAAGTAAGTGGATCGGAACTGTAAAATAGACAAGTCCTTCACTAAACAGTTACTTCAATTAACGCATCAGCATTTTGACAATGGTTCTAACTAATGTGTGTAATTACCAGTTAAGATAACGTTCAAGTGTTAGACTATGATTCTATAGATTGTTGCCGGGGTACCGATTGATTTATTTTTAGTAAACAAAGACACGTTATTAAAATTTGAAAGGTCTCTGCACATTACATAAATGCGATCGACTTGATTCACAACCAATTGAATATGAGCCTTAATTAATGTTGAATTTTCGATCGGAGTTGACAATAAGCGGCCTCAGTCTCACGAACGGCGAAAATATCAATGTAGAATTTGTACACAAAAATTGACAACAAAAAAGTAGCATTTATATTTTTTATTTACTGTATAGTCGATTTATTGTTATTTAGTAATAACTCGAAGCATTCAAAATATACTTATCACTTGACGATCGAAAATTATATAGTGTATGTAAATGTATTCTTAATATTATTAAATATTTCAAGACAAAAACAGAGATTGTAGGCTCTTTGTAATTTTTTTATTTATTGGGATACAATTCAATATATAAATTTTACTATATTTTTTTCAACAGAAGTCGGTAGTTGACATTGATTCGAGTCCAATGAACAGTGTCAAGTCGGTGTAATGCTTCGGTCCTTAATTCCTAAGGGCCGAATGTCACACCACATTTGTCTTCATTGTGACGATGAGCAAGTTGGTTTGGTTTGTGTAGGTTCATTCACATCTAGATATGTCGCAATCAATGTAATCTGTTTCGATAGAAACAATAATGCCCGTATGTTTAAATTATTATATAAGTGTTTATAATATAATAGTTTAAGTGAAGAGATGCGGATGTTGTTGTTTTATGACTCTCGTAATTTTCGTGTGACTTACTTGAGGGGTGTGCTGGCAGCGTGCAAACCGTATACAAAATGTTAAAAACAGTGCTCCATGAATTAACTTGGAAATCAATTTTATTATTAATAATTATCTTAGGGCGGTTTTGACTTAGTATAATATAAATATTATTCTCAATTTGAATTTGGTATTAGCTGGATGACTTATTTATAACATGACAAAATGAAATACAAAAAATACGTTTGGCTTTTGTTGGATTACATGTTTATTTATTATGCCAGATATAATTGTTTTTTAATTGTGTTTCGTCGAATCCGCCCTATAAACATAAAGTAATCATTTAGAAGTAGATGTTAGTATATAATTATAATTTATACTATCAACTTTCAAACTACGATGATATTTCAACTGAATAAGACAAAAGCACATGTCAAATGTTTAAAATGTTTTTAAAGAAATAATTACGCTTTAGAGACAAAAAATGTCGTTCAATTCTAATTATTAAAACTATTAAATTACCAAGACATTTAAAGATATGTGCAAAATGATATATTTTTATATCAATTTATGGAAGTTTATTGAGTGATTTGTAATTTGAAGATGTGTCATAGTGAGTATATTGTGAATAAAATATTGAGTACATTGTAAAGTCCATGGTGAGAAATATCTTTTTCGGCAACGCAGGTAGACAGACCTAATGCTATCAAGTTGCTATTGACGCTATTAACTTTAGAAAATTTTGAAATGAAATTCTATAATTTTGTGTAGTTAAGTATATCAAATGAACTACTTTTCTGTCATATAACTTGGACTAAATAAAAGTTACATACTCTCTGTAATCTTACTGAATAATTACTGTTTCATTTCTTTAACGGAATGCGATACAATACGATAAAAGTCCGCAGAAAAATCTAGCGATTTTATCTAGAAATTACAATTATGTAATTTATGTACTATAAATTACAATGAGTATTATCGCATTCTTATATTTTAACAAACGAATGAATTGTTTTTACCATGAGACCAAAAAATATTTTACTGTCAAGTGGCAATACTGTGAAATTGCAGATCCATTGCTAATGTCATGCGTGCCTGCGTGTTCGTGGGCCGTATGTGTAAGAGCGTCCGTGTGTGTGCGCGCGCGCGGGTTTGTTTGTGTTTATGTGTAAATATGTGTGAATTTGAGTCTGTATGTGCGCGTGCTCGCATATTTTTGTGTGTAAGTAGGTATGTGTGCGTGTGTTAGTGTGAGTGACTGACCTCCTTGCGGCTGCGCAGTGCACAGTCCTCGAGCGTCTCGGCCGCCTCGTACTTGCCCTGGCGGCGGTACAGCGCGCCGAGGTTCTTTAGAGTGGTCGTCACAGTAGGGGAGTCCACCTGTACCGTTAGATGGAACATTGATACAATAAATTACGTTTAAATATACATAAAATTGTATCTTTATTTTAATGTTGTATAACATTTCTTTGCTTAGCACAGCATTCCAGCAATTTTTTATTATGATACCTTGTTCCTTCCTATCCCCTTATCCTATCGTATCCCTTAAATTATTTTTTATATTTACCAACATCCCAGGAAAATTACTCAAAAATATTGGTATATTATTATATTAATAATTTGTACAAATCAGTACTCATGTGAGTACAACGAAAATGTTACACAGCGTAGTAGTATACCGAGGAACATACATAATTGGACAAAACACTGTTGTGTCAAAATAACTAAGTAATTATTTTTAAAACCTATAAATATCGGGCTTAATACCAATATCAACTCTAACAACGTCACAATGCTTGGTATACGAGAATACAGCGTTTCAAACTACATCCAATCAAAGTAATAATTATAAAATGATTAACCTTAAAAAATATGGTTCAATCAAATCCAACCCTGAATTCACAATTGTTTCTTCTCAGATTTCATGAAAAGGATTCTTTAAATGTTTACTTCGTAACTTATTACTCAATGTACCGATTTTGATGAGTCTTTTTATATTCGAAACCTGGTGCTTGTTACGAGGTCGAGACGAGTTGTTTAATTTAATTTGGGGAACTCAAAAAGTACTAAATTTTATGCATATTTAATTGACTTCGGGCATGTTGATGACGTTCTCATTAATTAATTGTTGATGTTATTTGATGTCATGTCGGTTTTTCTTTCATAGCATAGCTCACCTTAGCCGCCTTGTGCCAGCCACCATACTCGCCGTACGGCAGGTTCTCCTTCTGCAAGTGTTTGTTCTCCTCACGCTCCTCGGCCACCTGCCATATCGGCTTATTGTCCCCTGTGGAGCACGCAAACTTCCATATACACTACTGAACTTTCAAACAGCTATGATACAATTCATTATTCAATATTATTTGGAAAAGTGTGACCATATATTTAAGATAGTAATTTATTATTAAAAGAAAACCGGTATTTCCATTAAATGTCATATACAAATACACACCTCTCTACACATATATTGTATATCTGTAAACGTGATAAACATATGAACATAACAAAAAAATCAGACCAAGTTTCAATTGCCTAATATCCTAAATACTGTCGCGAAGTATTGAAAGGCCTCGGCATTCTGAGAGAATAAGACTCTAATATACATTGACAGTATATTTTAAACTATACATTTACTACAGAAAAGATTTGGTCACAGTTTTCAACAATATGAAATAACAGATGGCACCATTTAATTTTCTTAGTTTTTTACACCGAGCAAACATCGGCCTATCAGGTACCATTCATTCTCTGCACTAGGTTGTTATGGTATACAATCGCGACAAATAGCCCGAGAACAAACATTCATCTGTCACACATGCGATACATTAGGCATTGTGGTGGGATTAGTTTTATTGTTTTTCAAACAGTTTCCAATTGTAATTATATTAAAATTTACATATTTTTAAAAACAGATCTTCGTTATGTGATCTGTTAGGTCCTATGTTCAAATAAATAATTAGACTTTGAATTTTGAAGAATTCTGAGAATTGAACCCCGGACCCTAGCTTCACTTACTAGCAACCAGCCTTATGTAGAGTTTAGGCAGGGACTTCGTGACGCGACAGTTAACATAATTACCATAGTAAAATAGTGAATAAATAATTGACCAACTGTCTGCTACCAAGAAGCCGAGGTGGACTTCCGACTTATTTCAATTTATCCTCGATATTCGTAGAACGAGAGATCGATCGGCTACTGCATCGCTCAAACACTCCGATAACATAAATACTGAACTGAAATGGCAAACACATTTTGTGACACACAGTTCGTGAGCTAACTAACTAGTAAGTAAGTTTTGAAGAAATGCTGTTTTTTTTTTTTTATTTTCCATCTAACACGATAGATTCTGCAACAAAATATCATCAAATCAATCAAAATTAAAAAAAGAACGGTACGAGTAAATGCTGAATAATATAATAATATTGAAGAACTTTTGCTATGAGGGTAATTCGATATCTTATACTTTGGTTGATCTTCTAGAGATCCACGTAAGATACTCCAAGATTTCTTTCTATACGTTAAAACCTTCCTTCAACTACCCAGAGCTCACCAAAAATATTTTTTCAAATCATTCCAGGATTTCTTGAGTTTTGTGCTTAGCAACACATTTAGAGATTATTTTTTATTAATATAGATTGGACTACTTTAAATGACAAATTTTAAGACAATTCGCGTTCCACTTAGATATGTTGGAGCTTTAGTCAAGAGCAATGTAGATTATAGCCTGTGGCAGTTTTATAGTCTGTGATGGAAATGCGAGCTGTAATCTGACGAAACGTCAAACGTTAATGTCGTTTGGACGTCTAATGACAGATGTAGTCCGAATGAAATGTCAGATTTGCCGCGCAACTCGGTAATGACTGATTAGCGAGTAACGAGCGAGGAACAAGATCACAAATTTGAAAATATCATATTCATAGATTGAGTTTCAGTACCCGAGATGGATATGAATGTCCAGCTCAAATTGAAAATTGTCAGCCGGCCTAAAAGGCCACATTGAGCAATACCTCGGCAAGTAATTCACTTGCTGAATTCCTAGCAAATCCTTAGCAATACCTATTATTTTCGTAAAATGGTCGCGCATTGAAGTGAATCATTTGCAATTGAATTCATGAAAAATTAAAAATCGTACTTACCGGTGAATATTTTTTTTTTGATTTTATTTAAAATTTATGAACTTTATTTCGATAATTTCGTGTAAGAACTGAATAATTTGTATTTTTTAACATATATACTCACCAAAATGTCGCACTTTAATAGAGCCTAGCAAAATAATCAAAATTAATCATTAAAATTAACGCTATTAAGGTTGAAAATGAAAATAAAAATTTTGGGTAGAATCTCCCACACTGGTTTCTTAATTAACTTTTGTACAAAAGTCCTTTATGGAGCCATTTTGTTAACGTATAATTTTCCGGATTAGTTTAGGTATTTCGACGTGTTGCAGTAGAAGGTTTTGATAAACATAACTTTTTGATATTCCATATACAGTGCATATCGTTCGAAGGCTTATAATGTCCTCGTACAAGGACTGGTGACCTCAGAATCTTTCTATTAGTCCCTGTCAGCGGCAGACTGCCGGCCAACTGATAATTCAGCACCTCGGAACTGGAGCACATGCATTACGGAATAGCTCTGGATTGAGTCTGCTTCCAAGAAAATTGGAGTTCCAAGTCGATTACGATTTCATTCGGGATTTATGCTTTTTATCGCAAAAAATCTACTATTGCTTTGGACAATAGCTACTCTACCTTTGGCTTTAACCCTTTAATAGCTCATAACTTAGCACGGGTCTCTCCTCGTAATAAGGAGGCCTAGAGCATACTCCACCACGCTGCTCCAGTGCGGATTGGTAGAGGGGTTATTTGCTTACCCAAGTGTCGAAAGTTTTTACGCGCGTTGAAGACCGACATGGCTTAACGATTTCTATGTAACGAATACAAACGGCACAGGCGGCTTCACGTGCCTTCTGAAGCACGGAAGTGCTTATGAAATTTTTGCCACTAGCGGTCACCCATCCTCATACTGACAGCGCCCATAGTTGCTTAACTTTTTCGGTCACATGCGATCGAAGCAAACCGCCGGGCTATGAATGCTTCTTAACTCTATCTTTTACATTAGTTAATAAATTAATCTGAAGTAAATATAAATAAATAAATATAAATATGTTAGGACAACTCACACACGGCCATCTGATCCCAAACTAAGCGTTAGCTTGTACTATGGTGATCAGACA
>DWKC01000889.1:0-11234 GCA_018249195.1 Racta chiria
CCCCCTGGCTGCCACCCGCCAGCCCGCAGCGGAACGGGGGAAACTCGGGGTACGATTACCCTCCGATCAGGGGTGCGAAGCCGACTCCTAGCATGATAAACGATATTTATGCCAAACATAAAATCATGAAGAAGCCGTCGCTGGACGATAAATTGTTAGACGGTAGTATAAACTTTCACAAGGAGCAGGAGAAGTTACAAAGGAGTATAATAAACATGCTGCAAGCGTCTGCAAAGCGGGACGGGAGTAGTCAGACGGACAAGAAGGATGTCCCGCGGCTCACACAGCGTACCAACTCGTTTTCGAGTTCGTCCAGTCGTCCGACCAACTTGAAGCACCTGAACCACGATACCCGGGAGGTGTTCAGTAAGCGGAGTCCCTCGGACGTGGCGTGCGTCCCCCCCTTCGAGAGAGAGATCCAAAGGCTGCTCGATGATAAGAATTTAATTAAGGGTAATCCGCCGAAATCTGACCGAAAGGAATTGAAACTTGAATTAAGGTAATATTTTTTATTAATCTTTGTAACATTATGAATATTGTCTTGTAAATCAAGTTGCCTTGAGAGAGGTGTTAGATGATTCGTAGTAAAAGACGTGATCGTGTAAAGGTTATTGTATCTTCGTAGATCACTAATCTTTCTTCTTCTCTTTGCAATCTTTGTCCCACTACTGGGCTCGGGTCTCCACTCACAATGTGAGGGATACAGGCCGTAGTCCACCGCGCTGGCCAAGGGTTTGGTAGACTTCACATACCTTTGAGGACTTTATAAGAACTCTCGGGAGTGCAGGTTTCCTTACGTGCAGTTTTCCTACACCCTAGCAAGTGCTAATCAACTTTCGCAAACTTATAATATTAGTAGATATTACGATATTATTGCAGGGGTCAAAATCCATCTTTGGAGCCAGTTCGGAACTGTAACAATAACAATAGCAGTCCGCTGCACGCGGTCGGGCTGGCGGCCATCACGCAGCTGGCGCGGCAAGACCTCGTCAGCCCCGGCAGGCCGGCCCAGGTCTCGCAGGCCTCGCCCCTCCGGCCCACCGCCGCTGACTTCCCTGGAGTCTTACCCACTGACGTCGTGGTGGAACTACCATCTCCTTCGCATTCGCGGGATCCAAACTCGAGGTACAATACAAGTATAAATAATAATAGTTAAATAATGAATTCACTTTGAATTAGACAGAAAGAAAGATATCTTTATTTCGACGCTACAATGTATATAATGAAACACAGATTATATAAAAAAGGCAGCGCCGAAAAAGGGCCACACTCAGTTTAAAATGTCATCCACTCACGGACCATGACTGCTGGTTTTCAGTGTAGCCCTTTTCTTTCCGGCGTAGTTCGAACACCAACGACACAATAACGCACTAAATTACTTACACTTTACATACAATCACTGCCGATCTCTTAGAGTCGGTAATAGTTAGTTAAATCGCTCCTTAGTACAGAATTTGTATCGTCATTAGTGGATGAATAGGATAGGATAGGATTGGCTAATATATATTTGTGAGCTTAGTCTTCTGTATCCAGCGGATGCCCGCACTATTCAGGTCATCTGTCCTAGTTGGGGATCACCCTGTGCTCCTTCTACTAAAATTAGCCTCCATTTGAGGATCCTCTCTTTTCTATCAGTTATCGGACCTTCCAATATAACCAGAGCCTATTGCCGTCTTCAGCCGTCTAATTCTTTATAACTGCTATATTAAAAAATGTATTGCAAATTTATTGATTCATATTAATTAAATTTTCTTTTGTTTTAGTGCTCCGAGCGCTAGGAAACCGGATGCAGCAAATACCAAAGAAAAACAAGATAAGGAAGTTCAGGAACGACTACATAGCCGGGTAAGTGACACAAAAATCGTCGTAATCGATTTTTGATTTGATTTGATCAAATGTAAAAAAAACCAGTAAATAGAAATTTAATTCTGTATATTTCTCAATAAACGTAGTTTTTTTTCTTTCATTCCCATCTTTCTCCAGGTACCCACTTCCAATCATAGAGAATTGGGGCTTTACGGTGAAAGTCAATCCGAGTGGAGTTCGTCGTGCTCGGAGGGGGAGGGGGAGGGAGACGGGGTAGGAGGTGGGCCGGAGAGCACTGGCTACACCACCGACGACCCTGCGCTGGAGAACGTCTCCATGCTAAACGAAGCGGGTCTCACCGACGCGGAGGCAGCTTTGAGTGACGTCAATTCCTGCTACTTTGACAGGGATGATGACGTTTCTTCCCGCGCTTCCTCCCGTTTATTAGACTCCGAGGCCTTAGTGTCTTTAGAGTCCCTCAGCGCCATCTACGACTCGGACGAGCCCGCGCACAGGTACTTAGCGAACATTCGTACGGTCACCGAATCTATTACTAGAAACTTCGGCCAGCCGACACACGTCACCGACGGCGAGAGTGATGTGTAGTGATAGTGATGTGATATGACAGACTGACGTAAGGAGAACGTGTTCCTTCGACGGTTAATCCGTTTTTTAAACTCTTCGTACTGTGATGGATTTTTATAACGTGAGATGAATTGAAATCTGGATAGTGTGAATTTTGTTTGGCTCTCTGAAAATATAATGAATACTCAAAATTTTAAAACCCATTATATTACTTATTGATTTAATTGTTTAACGATGCTAGTTGAGTTTGAATGTTTCACGCGTGTCCATTATTCATCTGTTGAAAGAATGTGTTTTTTTTCGTTGTCCGTTTGTGTATATTGTCGATATGTACCTATTAATGTACTGTATAATATTCATGTACAGTTGAGTGCCATGTAATGGCACCTCGAATCATCTACTGATATGCGATGATCTCTACAATTATAAGGTGCTCTGACTTAGAATTATTTGTTGTTCGTCTTGTGATATGGAATAAGGTTTTGAACTCGAGCGACCAATATCTGTAACGTCGATGTTTTATGGGCTGGCCCCATCACTGTACAATTACCTTAAATCTACTTAGTATTGGGCGTTGTAAGAGATTGGTATTAAAGTTTCAACTAGGAATGTAGTAGTAAGTATGATTTCTTGCATTTCAGTAAAATAATTATATTGTTGTTACCATATATGAAAAATTTGACTTAGTTAATTTTATTCTTATTTCTACCTGTTTCATATCCGCCAAGTGGTTTAAATATATTTATTGGTATTCTGTTTTCATCTTTTTAATAGATTTTATCTGAGGTATTTACTATTATAGCTGACCGAATTTACTTCAGTGTTATGATAAATAATAGTTCTTCTATATTATTTTTGATATTTTAACGAGAATATGCAATTATATAAAGAGGGTAGGATTGTTTCAAACATGCGAACGTGACATAATATATGAATCCGACATATTTCTAGTCAGTATAATATTTTGTCAATATTAATACTCCTCATTAACAAAATCATTAAAATTAATGATAATCATAATATATACGCGTATTTTATTACAAGTACAGACTAATCTTGACTCAATTATTAATTAAGTATGTGTTACTTAACAATTCAGTTTTAATTATTCATTTAAACTTAGAATCGCGGCCTTGGTCGGTAGTTAGAAAAACTAAAGTACAACCAATATAATTAAAACCATTTGTAGTGAATATTTGTTGTAGAATATTCCGTTAGACTCAGTGATTTAAAATAGCGATAAGTTTTGTGTCAATTTCCTATCATTATTGTTATCGAAATAAAAATGTTTAAACAGATTGCAGTATGTATTATCTTATTGAGGCACTTGTAGCCTGCGATTGCGGAAAGCTTGTTTGTTTGTTACAAATACTGGATAATAAGAGTGTGGTAAGGACTGCTCCTCATTTGCTGATCGCAGATCGTTTATAGTTTGTTACAAACATCAATTAGCGTCTCTTTGCTTGTATCAAGCGAATATTTTTCTTTTTAATGACGTCATAGCATATTACACGTCTAATATATTCTGCGACCAATAATTCAGTCAAATCAGAGAGTTGAGAGGCGAGAGCGTCGAAATAACGAACTGTGATTGGTCGATTCGAAATTGCGCCATATCATAAATCGCAAGTATTGGTCGATACATCGCCGGCGTTGATAAGGTCGATTAAACTAATGTTTTGCCAGAAACATTAGTTATATTTCGAAACATCAGGTCTATACGTCTAATGTTTTGAAACAGATCGCCCTAGTTGTCTGATACGATTGTGCAGTCAGTGGTTTACAATAAAGGTTCGCTGATGAAAGATAGCGCTTATGTTTGCTGCGAATACATATTGTCTTGTAATTTTAGAGTATCTTTATCCAGAGAATTTAAATCGACTAGTAATACTGCACGAAATAATTGTTGAATCTTTGTAAATATTAGTGACTATACGGCTCTGAATAGGAAACTTGATTTAAATAGCCTTATGCTTTGTTGTAATTATATATTCTCAGTTTTAGTCGATTTATGATTCTCAATAAGTGTATGTACATACAGACTAGCGCGGAGAGGAGAGTTTATTTTTATCACATTAAAAAAATACATGAGATATTGAAAAAAGGTTCAATTTAAGCGCCTTCTGTCGACTCTTTGGCGTTCTCATTTTAAAAAGGAGTGAATGAATGAATTAACCTTACTTCAATGTCCATAAACTCTGTTTAAATGCAATAAAAATGTGCTCTGCTCTCCGCGTCGGTCTTTATGAACGGACACTAACTGTAGACGTAGTGCCAAATATTTTTGAACTGCTTCTAAACATATTTTGTTTTTATAACGTCTCGTTGAATACAAAGTAATCTCTATGGATCTGTGTGGAATTTAGAATTTCTTTACATTAAAATTTAACATATTCAATAAGCGTACCATATGAGGTAGTTCAATGATATCCTCCTATTGTAATATTGTTAGTTGATCTAGGAGATACCAGTTCATCAAAAATAGTACAGTCTTCTTTAAGTTTAGTAAAGTGGAAGAAAGACTACTTACTCAACAATGTTATTCAGAATGATCAAATACTATCCAACTACATACTAATGGTAATTTTAAACTCAAATAATAGTTTCTTTACTACGTTGCATCGAAGAACGTGATAATCAAGTTCTAACACGCCCATAACTTTAAACCATCAAGATGAAGAATTTGAGCTTATACCCTCCCATTCGGGGGACAACGTACGAACGGCTAGGTTATCGACAATACATACATATCTAATTAGTATTAGATACCTGCATGCACCTGCTATAAGTGAACCTACGTGATCGTCCGTAGGAAGCGGTCGACCTTGCATCTCACTTCCTCCCATCATCGCTGCGTGTCTTCATACTCAATTCAGGATGAACACTTTAGACGTTAATTGTATATTTCGTTTTTTTCGTAAACTTTCGTAACTAAACGTAACAAAAAAATCTTGTAAACAAAACATGGCCTAAATTATGAGTTTTTAGTGTAACGTATAATTAATTACACGTATGTCGTGGTTACTAAACAAATCGTGATATTGAGGTCTTATATTTTATCTTTTCTCCACTAATCCGCACTGGAGAAGCGTGGTGGAGTATGCTCCAGGCTATATTTTGTCCACTGTTGCCCTGGTACGCTGAATAAAATGGACTAGAGTACGGAAGGTGGAGTAGGTGCTTTTAGATCGACAATTAGAATGTTTCAGATTTCAAATGAAGAAAACACACTTCCAGCTATATCATACCGTCAATTTAGACTTTACGTGACAATTATTTTAAACTATTTATCGAAATTATATACATAAAGGAGGTATATTAAATGTTCTTATTTTAATTAACAAAAACAATAATTGATTATCTGTGTACAGTTTATTTATTTTTTGTTAAACACACACACTTATCGACCTCATGGTCGACCTCATGTCTACATATTGTCTAAAATGATTCTGATTCTGAAAAGATCTTCCTTTCTAGTTTTACGAAAATGATTTTGCAGAATAATATAAAATATATATGACAATAAAATAATAATATTTTGCTGATTTCATGGGAACAGCGATACGATAGCGTGGCTAAACAAACTTTATGTAGAAGTATTAGTCAGGGTATGATTGATTCAAGCTTGTGTATTTATAAACGTTATGCGTAGTTGATAGTGGTAGTAACCCTGCCTGCGAAGTGAGGCGCCCCAGATTCGATTCCCGGCCCGGGCAGGCATGTTTTGATGATTTGTGTTCTACATACCAACTGCTACAGGGAATCCTAGTGCGAGGAGGTATGGAGTTGAGTGTACGCGTTTATTATTTAAAAACCGGCGAAGTGCGTGTCAAGCCACGCGCAATATAGGGAAATCTGTAGTAGACGTTATTTATATCTCCTTATATTACTTTTATATTGCAATTTTTCTAATTTCAAAGAACTATAAACTTAAATTTGACATTTGGGGAATGACGCTGATTGCACAATGTAAAAGATTGTAAAGAGTATTAGATTTTTTCAAACTGTCGGTCTAATAGACATGCGTCATCAACGGAGGGTTAAAAATCATTCTTCAAGATCTTAATCTACCTATTTCTAACCGCAATGAATGTGTAACCATAAATAAGTAAATCTATAGGCATAGTAGACATTAGTAGGCCTGGAGTACCTGATATGGAGCACTAAAAAATCACAAAAAACATGATTAAATAGTAGACATTAGTAGGCCTGGAGTACCTGATATGGAACACTAAAAAATCACAAAAAATATGATTAAATTTAATGTAATCAACATTTACAGTAGTTTTACAGATGGGATTACATATGAACAAATTTGCTTTGCTAATCAGCATCTGTCAGGACAAATAGTTTAAAAAAAAATCGTGTTTAAGGTAAATCGGTGTATCAGGAATTCATACCATAAAAATATTCTAGGTATTGGTATAACGTTCCTACAATTTGAAATTCGAAGCGGTTGATTTCAAATTCTTCTTCACCAGTGTTGCCAGCGCCAACATTGAATATTGATTGCACAAAAGGCGTTCCAACCAAAGCGTATTCTCAATTGAAAATTATTCTGAACCGCTCGATTCCTTTTGATGCCACAAAATATGTAAGTAGCCAAATCGTCAGTCACATTTTTACATCCTAAACAACATTTTCTATCCCATTCCATCACTTGGGAATTACAATTGGCGTCCCTTTCGGATTCAAGGTACGGAAATTCAAATTTGACGGGTTCAGTCGCCTTTCCGTTGCCGATTTTCAAGTATAATGAGCCTTGAAGGTTGTACAATCAATTGGAAGGAAAGATGATTTTTCCATAAACGTAAAACTGTTCTTTTTATATTTGGTATTATTTAAATGCTTGATTGTGGTATTTGAATAATGGTCTGGAGAACAATCAATTCCTATGGTTGTTTGAAAATATATTTTCGGTGGGAAGCGCTCATAGCCCGGTGGCTTATGTAGGTCGTAAGTGATCGGCCGATTAAGCAAAGTGGAAATTGTTCGGAAAGTGGACGTGTGAGAAATAATGCCAAAAATTTCTTAAACGCTTCTGTGCTTCGGAGGGCACGTAAAACTCTGGTCATGGACAGATCCAGCCTTAGCCTCAGGGGGTCACGAAGAGGTTTTTTTTATTAAAAAAGGCAAACAAGCAGTTGAACACCTGATGATAAGTGATCAGCGTCGCTCATGGACATTAGCAATGGACAAATCCCAGCCCGCTGGGATGTCACTAATGCGTTGCCTGCTATGAAAGAAGTAAAACAACCAAACAGGGAAGAAAAAGAACATCGCTGAAGCAACCGGAATCAATGACCCCAGACACATCAACAACAACTTTAGTAATTCTTAAGGGTTCTGGTAGACAATAAAAATAACACCGTATTACTAAGACTTCCTTGTATTCCTATCAGTTTGTTCGTTCGTCCGCAGCCTCGCGTCCTTATTATAGAAAACTGTAGGTTGGCATGGGTGTACTTAAAAAAAAGTTTAAACGTTGGTCTCTTGAACGGGATATTCCGGATTCAAATCCTGTTGCGCGCACCTCTAATATTCAAAAGTTTGTGCATATCAGAAGTTGATTATCATTTACTGCAGTACAGAATAACATCGTGAGGAAACCTGCACTCCCGAGAGTCATAAAGACCTCAAAGGTGTGTGAAGTCTACCAATCTCCGCTTGACCAGCGAGGTGGACTATGACCTGTACCTCTCAAATTTCTTTTTTTTAAAGTACCCTTCCCTACTGCTAAAGTAGGGTTGTATTTCTCGCCTGCCCCATCGTCGGGAACAACTCTACTTATACCCTAAAACTCAGCAACCCAATCACAGCCACATCCCTAAATACCTTAACCCTATTAATTTGGAAATTCCATACTTCAAAATTAATAATCTAATCCTCCAAACACCTGATATAAAGTGATGCGATTATCACGGTCCAGAGCGGCTTGGGGCGACGAGAAGCGTATAACTCTTGAGGACTTATAAACATACAAGCTTTTCCCCGCGACTACGTTCACAGACAGTTTTCATCTCCTATTTCATCTGTGGGGGGTCACAGGTCTAGATTTGAAAAACACTAGATAAATTAAATATTTATATCTTATCAACAACGTTACAAACTTTATGGTATTATATTCGACGTTCCATGCAACTTTCATGCTCTATTTCAACCCCTTGAAACCTTTTTTCGCGAGAACAAGTTGCCTTGCTTTATTGTATCTCTGTACTAAATTTCATCAAAATCTGTTCGACCAGGGTGTCGAAAGGGGCAACAGAAGTCCGCTGGTATTGCTGTGTGCTACTGGCGTTGGTGATAGGGCAAGTGGAACCAATATTATCTTTATGTGAACCCCGACTGGCCAGCCTCTTGCATATGTCAGCTGCCAAACGACTCGTCGTGTTCCGGCTGGGGGCTTGAGAACCAGTTTTATTTCTCTCCCTACCCCCCAGTCTTCCTCCTTCCCATTCTTCTTCTGTCACCCATCCTGTAGCGGTATGTTGTTGGTGTGTCTGGGATAAGTTAGTAGCGTTAATGATTCCGGTTGCTTCAGCGATGTACTGCTTCCCTTGTTTCTTTATCTTCCCCACGCGTCCGCGTCTATTACTTGCCAGAAAGCAACGCGTTCGTGACTGCCTAGTGCTGCTAATGTCAACGGCGGTGATCACTTGAATCAGTCCTCAGGTGAACTGTCTGCACATTTTGTCTCTATTGCTAACAGTATAAAAAAGAGGCAGTGCCTGTTTTGAAGAAAATAGTTACACTTTTTACAAAGCTCCAAGTTTTTGCGCCGTTTATTCCCAAGTCCCTATTGAGCCGACTCCCAACCGACAGCCTGCCTAATAAAATATAATGAGCACGCATGTCTGACGTCACAATTTACATCGGCAATAAATCGCGGCGATATCGCGGTGATATCGCTAACGGAATCAGATTCGTTGCGTCGCTGCTATCTGGTGAAGTTCGACAATAAATACGACAGGAATCTGCATAACTCCCAAATGTACGGCGAGTTATGGCGGAAATCTGCGATGTTGGAGGGAGAGAACTATGGAGGTGGTATCTTAGAATATAATAGTGGAGGTACATTTATTAACAAACTAGTGTTTGCCCGCGGCTTTGCCCGCGTGGTATGTTGATAAAAATATGTGCGCTAATGTGAAATTCCAGACAATGTGAAATCAATCTCTGTGCCAAATTTCATTCAGACACATTCTATAGTTTTTGCGTGAAAGAGTAACAGACATCCATCTATATTATCATAATTATTGTACAATAGTATGGCCACAGCAATGAAACATTAAGCATTAGAATAATAGCAATCTCTTCACATTTTATAAGAATGCATTGCACATCGTAGCTTGAATCCCACTAATGTGTTCTCCGCGAACGTAGCTGAGGCACGACGGGGCAACCCAAACAGTATACTAAATGCATTGTTATAGGCAGAGAGTCATACGTCCCGTATACCTCACTCACAGACTGCAGGGGTAGAAGGATTAGCAGAACGCTTTGATTAGTGGATTACATTCACTGGCTTTCTACACTTGGCAAACCTGCGGGTCAGCACATGAGAGCGTACGGTTTGTGTTCCGCTCCAGACTTAAGTTGTCGCTCAGGTAATTCGATGCCCAGTACCCCAGGTACTTGCAGCTCTTCATTATTTTCAAAAGGGTGTCGTCAAGGTACAATGGGGACACTTTATGATATATTTTATTAAATGCTTTGACGAACATCACCTCGCTCCTCTTCGTGCCTGAGTACATGGGCATCAGCACAGTTCTCACATATAAATAATAGTCTGCGCATGGCGCTAATTGCTGCCTAAATGGGCTTAGCAGCATCAATGTCATCTTCTTAAATGATATTATACAAACCCCATCTCTGTGACACCTGATATTGGCGCTGCTGAGCTCACTCAACGGGCCATTTATGTAAACTTTCACTTCCAGATCCATTCAGTATACAGTGGAGAACACGTTAGCCCACTTGCCCACATTTTTCTGATTAGTAGAATAATCATCTGTTAAAAGATAAAAAGTTTTTACTCACCTTATTCTTCAAAAAAATATATAATAAATAAACAAAAAATATATAAAACATAAAAAAATACACAAATTATTTTTGTTTTTTTCAATGCCGCAATACCACATCTACCCTAGCGGTAGTTAGGCTCGCGGTAAATCCACTCCGTTGAACATAAGAGAGTGTGTTCCCGCGGTCTTCCTGTCCCGCCAACTGCTTGTTTGTCTCTCCACCGGAAACTCGTATACATGTTATTGCCATGCAAAAGTTCTGGAAGGTTCTGAAGAACGCGTCAATATGTACCTACATGTGTCTGTGTGGGTCATATAGCTTGGTAGGTATGTTTTGATGACGTAGAGTATGTTGTTGGTATGTTTACTGAGATTGGGATGAAGGATATGAATATAGGATATGGATACGGGTGGGTGGAAACTATAATATATTATATATATATAAAACATAGTCGAAAATCGTGTTAGTTACACTTTTTATAACTCAAGAAAGATTGGACCGATTTTAATAATATTTGGCTCTTTGGATTCGTCATATTTGACAACATAAAAGTCGCAAACCTGATTTGGAGCACTAAGGCATCAGCGATACAATTGAAGAGATTGAAATGCTGTCATAAAGATCTTAATGTGTCGAGTATACTATATCAGCAACAATATCGACCTCATTTAATGAAATTGAAAATATTACAAAAAATGTAAGTCGATATTGTCATAATTTTATCATTATGCAATACGATACCTTTAAAATTGGTTACTGATTTAAAAATCTGTAACCAATTCCACGGTAATGCTCATGTCTTGGTAGACAATACCTAT
>DWKC01000890.1:0-11231 GCA_018249195.1 Racta chiria
ACTCACGACATTTATGTCGCACGCTTATATTTTGACCCAGTTGCATGGATCATGGTCACGGTTGTACTGAATCGTAAGTGTACATATTGTAATACATAATGTAAGATATCGTGTATATATAAGTGTACATAATGTAAGATATCGTGAGTGTCAGTACAGTAGTAAAATAAATTCAAATATCTTAAAAATAAAACTCGCTCGAATTCTGCTGCCGAAAATCTGTTCGGCTTTTATCATGCATGTAGCGTTTCAGTGATTTTTGAGTTGCGAGTAAGTAATCTTTTAGTGGTAATATAATCATTTTCCTTGTAAAAGAAGATAACATTCCAAAAGGCAAAAAAAATAATGTGAAAATTGAGTTCCTTAGACAAGTTTCTGTAAATACTTCGCCCTGAAAAAACAGGATAAAATAGAATATTTTTTAAGAACGTTGATAAAATGTTATAAAAATATATTTCCATTTCATAATATCTATAATCTTTGACACTATTTTCCTCATCAACCAACTTTAAGAAAGATATCTTTTTGTGTGATCAGATTGTAAAAATTACCATATTTTTTTCAACTTATTTAGCTTTATTATGTTATACGTTTTATAACGTTACGTTAGTGATGAATAAATGTTTCTTCTTCTCCTTATTCTCTTTCCTTTTCTTCTTCTTCTTCTTCTTCTTTTTCTTCTTCTATTAGTAGGGTAACGAGCAGCCGCCCATGGTCATTAAAACACCAGTACGTGGTATCAATAAAACGTTGCCTGCTAGAAAGGAACTGAGAGCCCCGTAAGCGTGGGAAAGACGTAGAAAAAAGGGAAGCAGTGCATCGCTGAAGCAACTGGAATCAATAACGACACTAACCGACCCCAGAACTTCAACAAATACCGCTTTAGGACGGTTTCAGCATAGGCTCTCAAGACCCCAGCCGGAATATGACGAATCGTTTGGCGGCTGACTCAAGCAAGAAAGTGAAATGTAGCCAGACGAACTTTACAAAAAGATGATAACCCAAGATATCACCAAGCAGCTGACTTCTATCGCCTCTTAAGACACCCTGGTCTAACAGCATGCGAATGGAGTTGTTATTCTACGCCACCCCAAAACATAGCCGTTTTGATACCAATGACAATTTTGAATATACAATTGCATTTACATACATAAAATTTTTAGAAGTGAAGTATTACGATGACCGAATGTTTTTTCGCTACTGCGTGAATCAGCTTAGATCCGCTTTGATTGGACAAACATTTCCGAAATGAACGGAGAATTTTTATGTCTATCGGCATTCGGGCAAGCCACTGATTGCCAGAGCCAACAGGCAAACGGGAAAATGGGGAGAGTTCTGCTTACGTTTCGGTTAGAATCTGTCAACACACGCATAATAAGTCGGTATACTTGTATTCCCTATTTGTTTGAAACTGAAACTTGTGTCCTTGGTTACTGGGAATTGCTGTCAAACTGGGAGTATCTTGTCTGCTCAAGCAAAATGGTATGTGCTCACTGTCATCCATGCACATTAGGTACCAGGAGTTTTTTTTTCTTTGGCTTTTTTTTCTCCTGGCCTACATTAGGTTATTTAGGTTAAGTATGTATATTTTAGCAACGCCGATGACAAGTTACATAGGTATTGTCTATCGAGACAATAGGCATTATCGTAGAATTGGTTACAGATTTTTAAAATCAGTAACCAATTTTAAAGGATTCGTATTGCATACTAATCAAATTGTAATAATTTCGAGTTACATTTCATGCAATATTTTGACTTTCATTAAGTGAGCTCGATGTTCTTATGATGAAATATTTTGAATTTGAATTTGAAATTGACTTTGGGTAAATGAAAGTTTACGAACATATAAAAGCTTATGACAGAAAACATTTTGCAACCTTGCAAAAGCTTATGACAGTATTTTCAAAAGCAAACAGTTTCGCTATCGACTTAGATTCGCGGCACAATCCGCACTGATTGCACAAACGTTCGCCATTAAATTGTTACTTCGTTTACGTTCAGCTTTGTGAAAGTAGCTGCTTTTGCAACTCAAAATATTTGTGGTATTTTGAAAGGATTTTTGCAATCGTGTATTTCCTATATTGAGTCTTTTTCTGAATTATGTTACCTGCTCGTACTTCACGAACATAATTATGTTTTTATTGAATTATCTCCCTGGGTGAAGCCAATTCTTGGCTCAAAATTGTTACGCCATGAGGTATTCATTCATCATATTCATATTGCTATATATTTTTAACACAATTGTTACACGTAACTGTATAGATAACTGCTAAGCCGTAAGTCGTGGGTTCGATTTCCACGAAGATTTTTTTTTCTGTGATGAACGGGAATGTTTTTTCTGTGTCTTTGTGTAAAAATATCTATAAATGTTTGTATTTTAAAATATATTTGTATGTTTATCAGTTTTTCGATTACCATAGTACAACGCTTAGTTTGGGACCAAAGTGCAGTGTGTGAATTGTCTAAAAATATTTATATTTATTTATTTGAAATTCTCTGGAATATAAGTTTTAATGATCTTTTTTATCCAATCGAGAAACCAAGGTTCAAATCGCTAGTCTCTGCTGAACTAGTTTAATGCAAATAAAATATTTTTAATATTACACTCTAAGATACTCTAAAGTAACTATGTCACGAGAAACATATATTAATAATTTGTACTTTCAAAGTAGTTTCAAAGAGCACGTATACAGCACCGGGGAGCACGTATACTCATAGATTTGCGTTAACATTCATAAGAAGCTTATAAACTTATATAGAGATGGAAGAATATACATATTTTGTGAGCGCATGAAAGTTTCAAATATAATACTCTCGACAAAACTTGCTTAGCATAATCCATAGTAATGTACATAGATTTCCATTGAGGTGTCTCGGCATAAGCTTATTGAATGTACGGATTTAAGCTTTCTGAACATATAGATATGATTTATAATATCGGTACACACAGCATAAGTATTATGAATCATTTTAAAATACTAAAATGTGCATCCTCCATTTTGTTTTCACTGACTTTGACAAAAGTGGAACACCATATTCTTTCACATATTAAACTACACTATAAGTAATTAATGTATACGTGTGCGTATGTGTGAGTGTATGTATGTGAGTGTGTTTGTCTGCAATGTCAACATAGTTGTAAATTGGCATGTCATTCGGAGATAAGAGCTGTCAAGAAGTGGAGTAAAAGAATTAATAAAAATAGAAAAAAGTATAGGTAATAAGGTACACCCTTGTGCTATGCCTGACATAAGATAACACTATTAAGATTACTGTCAAACTATTACCGAAATTGGAATGAAAAATTTATTCAATTCAGTAAGAAAATAAGCAGAAAACTGCTCAGCGGAATGCAATCACGTTTTACTAGAAGCGTTAACCGAATATCGGATCTACGACAATATCGGATCAGACTCCCGCGGATCAAGTTGATTAATCTTTGTTGTTGGCATACAACACAACAAGAAAACCCGCAGATTCGAAGCAGCCAAGTAGAGAAAATAGATGTTTTTTAAAAGCTATTATATAGTTATGAGATTTTTTTAATAAAGAAAACGGTTTTAGCCTGTAACCTTAACAACGTTACGCTCTTTACCCGTGCATTAAATACAAACAAACAAACCGAGAAACAAATACACGAATCCGTATATACACATATATGTTTGTTTATTTTATACTAATTTGCTTAAAACGGCTAATAGATAGCCTTTAAATGTAGAATTAGCATTTCCATTGGTACAGATACTGGAATGCTGATATAACAGTTGTTAAATTTCATCGATACAATATATAGCAGAAAAACTGCTTTCAGTGTCTTATAAAGTAATATAAAGGCTCAAAATACTCTAAAACACTAGCCGTAATACGTCTCAGCGGAATACAGTCACGTTACTAGAAGTGTTCATCGAATATCGCATCTACGACAACACCGGATCTGAATCCCGTTGGCATCCGCGGCTCATGTTGATTGATCTTTGATCTTTGCTTTGAAGCACTTATACTAGAACTGAAACGTACACCTGTTTAGATTTTTTCATCCTGCGTTATCTTGTTAACAAAACACGGCCTAAGTTATTATATTACCAGCGTGTTAAACTCTTAACTACAAGCTAACTCTTAGCTACAGCCTCATAAGTATTGAATTGCCCTATAGCAAAGGCAGCAAGTTATTAAATATAATGAGCATTTACCACTACTTACGGTACTATTTTTTTTTTAATTTTCATTGATTTTAAAATATTTTATTACAGCACAACGTCTGATGGGTCAGCTAGTTATTGATAAATACCGATAAAAGAGAACATATCAATGTATCATCAGGCCTTGGCTGTTTTGTCTTGGTTATAATACGAAGAAACTAATAGGCAGACGTATATTCTTATATCTTGTGTTTATGAATTTACTTGAAAAGCGTAACAGATAGATAAGATAGGTAGAAGGTATCTTTAAATGTATATTTTGCTATTATAATAGTATCTCACACATACGTGTCAACATAATAATCTCCTTTTTTATGTTAGTCAAAAATTTTCGTCGCAATCATCAAGACTCATTCAGCCAAAGTATTACAGATATTAGAATACCATGATAAAAAATATTTAATTACATAATTTAAGATTTTTTTTTATTTATATTTAAATATATATTTAAGAAAATAAGTAGTAATAAGCTGAAATATACAGTCACATTCTTATGGAGTAATCGTTGAACTCAAAATACTATAAAACGCTAACCACAATACGTCTCAGCGGAATACAATCACGTTTTACTAGAAACGTTAATCGAATATTGGATCTACGAGAATATCCGATCAGACACCCGCTGGCACCCGCGGATCATGTTGATTAATCTTTGATGTTTGCTATACACACTGACGGAAAATCCGCAGATTTGAAGCACTTCAGCAGAGAAAGTACAGGTATTTTTAATATTCATATTCATGAATCAATAGTATCGTGAATTAATAGTATTCATATTCATGATTCTTATTTTATCAAGGAATCTTTGTGTCCCTGGTAGACAAGACAAATAAAATCCATAACCGGAGAACAAATATTCACCTGTCACCAGGTCACAGGTAGTATTAGATATACATGAGCAAACAGTTTGAAAAAAACATTCGATGTGTAAATTTAAAAAAATAGATACTGGGTGGATGTATACGTAAGACACATAGATTACGGGGTTTTCTATCTATACACTATTTGGTACATTAATTTCTCAGTGGGTGTCAGGAAATCGCGATCGATTTGACCCAAAAAGCCATCAACATTTTCATGGTAATTGATGAAGTGGATTTGAAGATTGTGTGGATTGAAGCCTTATAAGTTATTGAATAAAACAAATCAATGGTAATTGAAGCTGGTACCATAGTATACACGGTTACTACGAACTAATCAGGTCTTTAAATCTTAATCTTTTAACATAATCCGGTTTGTATCTTGTTATAACCTCAGACGTTTAACATGCTTATAATCTGTTTTATTCAGCTCGTGAGAGCATCAGCTGATAAAAGTGATATACCACAGTATTAACAATTTAATATAACAATTTAACACACTGGTAACATAATAACTTAGGCCGTGTTTTGTTATCAAGATAACGCGAGTTGAAAAAACCTTTAAAGGTGTACATTTTAGTTTTATACAGGTTTACATTTTAGTGTATAAAAATGTATATTCCTAGTTTACAGGAGTATAATTCACTGGCACATCGGCGTACATTTTAGTGTAATACAGGTTTACATTTTACTGTGTAAAAATGTGCATTTTACTGGTATACAGGAGTATATTTCACTGGTATACCGGTGTACATTATAGTTTAATACAGGTTTACGTTTTACTGTATAAAAAGTACATTTTACTGGTACACAGGAGTATAATTTAGTGTCATACAGCTGTACATTTTACTGTGTACAGGTATACATTTTACCAATACAAGTGTATACATATTACCATAATTCATAATAGATATGCACTAATTGCGTTGAAAATGCACCATGAAAAAAATATCACCGGATATTTCAGAACAGTTGTTGTTTCAACAGGCACAGAGCCAATATTAACTTAAATATTTATTAAAATATTTTCAACAACATGTCACTCTGTTTGCGCGCTGCATGCGGTTACCCTCAAAAAACATTTACCTTGTAAAATAAAAATACAGTTTGTGCATTTAAAATATTAAATAATATAAATGAATTATCTATGTGGGAAAAGCAGTGAAAGCTTAATGCTTTGATGGTGGTCTCTTTCACGGGAAGTCCCGGGTTCATATTCTGATGCTTGCACCTCTCATTTTCAAAGTTATGTGCCTATCAGAAGTTGATTATCCTTCGTAGAAGGAAAACATCGTGAGGAATCCTGCGCTCCCGAGAACTCTCTTAAAGTACCGTGGTGGACTATGGCCTACACCGCTCGCATTGTGAGTGTAGACCCGACCCCAGTAGTGGGGCAGTTATGTGTTAATAAATTAGTAAATAAATATCTTTGGACAACTTACACACGGCCACCTGAACCCACACTAAGCGTTAGCTTGTACTATGGTGATCAGACAACTGAAAAACATACATATATATTTTTAAATGATTGAGAACTGATGGAGTTACCTATTTTATAAATATTCCTGTTAATAAATTTCAAAAGTATGCGTTAGTTTTAAAGATAAATTCTTGTAATGTTGTTGTCATTATATATTAAGAAGTGTAGCATGTATTTATATGTTTAAGTTTGGTTATTTCTTCTTTTTACATTTAATTATTCTTTTTATGTTTACTGTTAACAATACCGAGAGCAATTGGTCCGCCTAGAAACTGCTCTGTAGTTTGGCGGGTTAGTTTTTAAGATATGTTTTTATTTTTAAAAATAAATAAATAAATTTAAAAAAATACAAACTTAAACGGATATAATTATACTAAGACACATAGAACAAACATTCCTGTTCATCACAGAAAAGTTTGTCCTGGGTGGGAATCGAACCCACGACCTCCGGCTTAGCAGTCAGGTTTACTATCCACTAGACCAACAGGCCAGTCATTGTTGCAATGAATATGTGAACTTAGACAACCCTGTAATTGATTGTCTGCCTGCGAAGCAACGGTTCCTGGCTTCAATTCCTAGAGAAAATTATTGTACAGTCAACAGATAAACATTTGTTTTCGGGTCGTGGGTGTTATGTATTTTTGTTGTTGCTGAAAACAAAATTATTACAGTGTTATTTATAAAGAAATTTATTTGTTTCAACAATGACATTGTCTTGAACTTGAATAATAATATCAAAATTCCGGAATTCTTCGCAGCTCGCTTTCTTCTCTAGGGAGTGACCTTTATCAAGTAACATTTTAAGTTACATAAACAAGTTATTTTGAAAGACATTTTGCTAAAGCCGATTAGCATAATAACACTTCGTGACTACTAGACGTTTTATGTAATGCGATTAAGCTGCAAATAGGGGACTTGCTGGCGCGGTGAGGATCACAAAATGAGTCTCAAAAAAATTTACATTCAATAAATTATGTATCGGTTCATCTCAGAGTTAATTCAAAGATTCAAAGTTTTTTATTGAACATATAATATGTATACAAAACTGTGTAAGCGTCTGCAATTGTTACGACTGTGTCGCAGCCGTTTACGCCCACCTCTGGACATGAAGGGATTATGTTCCCACAGATAGCTGTGCGCCGAGTGCGAAGAAACCCAAACATACAAACATCTGACCATCCAAACATCTTCACAAAAAATCACATTTATAATATTAGTATAAATAATTCCTATAACTATATTTTGCTAAAAGTACTCATGGTAATTCCAACTATGCTACCATACCACCGACTGGTGAAAAGTATTAAAACTTAATCCAATGGAAACCAGCATACAATTCAATCAAATTAAATACAAATCAATAATCAATTAATTTGTCTAAATTGTTTGTCTTAAGAAAAACAGACAGCTTGCGCTGTCATTACAATATTTCCCAAAATTAAATTTTTACGTAAAGTGAAAACTTAATTCATCGATTTGTTAACCCAAAAAACTCACAATTTTCATTGTAATTGATGATTTTATAGAAACTGAATACCTATCTCGTATTGTTTTGAATAATATTATCTATATTATATCATTGCTAGAATTCGATTTTCTCACTTAAATGTTGAAACATTCTTTATATATACCTACTAAAGTTAAGTTTTAAGAACGCTCGAGAGTTTGAGAAACAAGCTGGAGGTGCTCAAAGTTTTAGAAGCCGATTCTATCCTTTAAAACCGAGTGAACAGTAAAGCGAGACTTGAACTAACCGCTCTTTGTGTAAAACTATTAACAAACGTTGGTTCACTCTGACCTAGTATTTTTTTATGCAAGAACTTTGTTTTATGAAATATATACAAAACTAGCGGACCCCACATGTTGTCCTATACGCACGTTTTTAATTCAAAATTTTTAACTTTTTTAATAAGCTAAGCAATAAAAAAACATATTAAAGTGGACCAAATTGTGAATCTAAGCCATTCTCAAATCCCCACACAAAAAAATTCATCAAAATCGGCCAAGGTGTTTAGCAGAAGTGGAGTGACTTACACACGCACTTATACACAAGAAATATACATATTATTTATTGTAGAGTACAGTGACTTACACAAAAAAAATACATAATATTTATTGTAGCTAATCAAGTCATAAATAAATAAATATCATAGGACAACTCACATACGACCATTCAACCCCAAACTAAGCGGTGGCTTGTACTATGATGAATATCTATTCATCATTGCACTTATCTAATTGACTAACATAACATATCTATCTATGTTTATAAATGTTTACACACAGACAGAACAGATTTGTTACACACATAAGAAACATTTCCGCTCTTCAAATAAAAGTTTATCTTGCACGGGAATCGAACCAACGACCTCCTTATTAGCAGTCCTGTTTACGTACCACTAGAAAAACAGGCCGGTCGATAATAAAAACCGTCAGATGATAAACAGAAAGAGAATTCAGATTTTGCGAATCCATGAAATAAATAATGAAGACGAAACGTCATCTGAAATATTTATTCGATTTGCAACTTTAATTTTGCTCTTACTTAAACGTTTGTCCATTAACTCTTTTACGTATGATTTAGCATTTTAATAATTACTAGCTGTGCCCGCGTCTCGGTTCGCGCGGAATTTGTATAGACGAAATTCTTTAAATTGCCATATCTTTATTTATTTGTGCACCGATTTCAATAAAAACAGAGTCAATCCAATCTTAGTCTAACAAATCAGTGAAAACCGCATTAAAATCGGATCAGCCGTTTCTGAGAGAAGAAGAGAAAAAGAGACTTTTCTTCTTTCTTTGTCTTCTCCGCACGTGCGGGTCTATTACTTCCTTCCTGGCAGGCAACGCGTTAGTGACGCCCCAGCCTGGAACACCAGTTAATGTCCATGAGCAGCGGTGATCACTAGCCATCAGGTGACCTGTCTGTTCATTTACCTGCATATAACATAAAAAAAAAATTGATAGCGTGATTCAGGATTATAACGCCGCAATGTGACGTATTGTGCGATGTTACTTCGTACTATTTTTATTTGCAAACAACGATTATGAATCTAGTCCATAGTATACGAGCCAAAAGTGTATCAAAGCACAAAATAATTCTCGGGCCATTTACAATATTTTATTGTTTGATGTGACACTTTTACATGTAAATTATTTATTTATAGACCATGCCATGCTACATGCTATCCACTTGGCATCGAATGCGTACAAAATAAACAGACCAAACAGCTTTTCTTGTAATATATTATTATTTGTTTAGGTACAAAAACAACGTTTTGTATAAAATAATATCCATAATTTACTTTTCATGACTGGTTTTGTATGTTTCTCGTATCTGATATTTTAATAAGAGCAATTCTTGTATTAATATGCCCATGGTTTCAACCCATAAATGGTCTGCTACTGAGCACGGATCTCTCCTTATGCTGAGGAGGTCTGGAGTATACCCTCATTGCTCCAATGCAGATTGGTGGTGGGGTTAGTGGCCAACCCAAAAGTCGGAGGTTTTTACGCTGCCCGAAGGCCTCCGACATGGCTTAGCGATTGCTATCTAACTATGAGAACCGGGACAGACGGCTCTACGTGCCCTCCGAAGCTCGAAAGCGTTCGTGAAATTTTTGCCACTAGTGGTCAATCATCCTCCTGCCGACCGCGCCCGCTGTTGCTTAACTCATTCGAACATATACGATCGAAACAATCCGTTGGGCTATGAACCCTTCATCGAACGAGTTTACGTATGTATTATAGTTGAAAACTAAACCTAACAAAATCATGGCGAACGCTGTTATAGCAACGATTATTGATTGTCAACATTATTAATTTACGTAGAAAAGAGCGACGATGGAATGCTACATTATTAAGGAAGATGCAACTTAACAATGCAAGAGTAGGTGTAAATTGTCCTTAAAAAACTAATTGCACTTAACAATAAAAAATACATATATATACAGGAAGTGGTACGTGTATCTTCTATCCTCTTCTTTGCATGAAATCACTCCCTCATACCAAGAACAAAGATGTTACACATCAGAAAACATTTCACACTTTTCCTAGGCATTCTGTACAATATTGTTGCTCAGCATACAATGTACGTCTAACGCATAACGTACTCGTAGATAACACGGTCTCAAGTACGTAAACCGGACATTTTTATAGAGGTCGCATTCCCGGCACGACGCTTATACCCGGTTAGGTCCCTCCCTGCTTTATGGTTCGGACGTTCAGCTCTACATATAAACCACCATTACCCGCCTTTACTTCCGTAAACCTATACTATAACCACGAAAAATGTTTACAAAGAATTCTTCAAATTAACAAATCTCTTTTTTTATCGAATTGATTCTTTAATCAATTCATATCCTCTTACCTTTTAACCGTTAACTTGCAATTTTCATTGTAATAGTCACTATGGTTTTCTAGAACACAATTACGTATATATATGTAATCATACATATAATAAATCTGTAACTGATCGCTGTCTGTACATGGCAGATATAGGAGATATTTTTGCTGCGGGTTTGTGGTGAGGAATGGAACCCAAAGCAACCATTTTAGGATTATTGTCTGTTTGCCTGTTTGTCTGTACCTTGTTCGCGCTAATCTCAGAAACGGCTGATTAGATTTGCGACTTCCATTATGCTTTCCACTTATGTATTGGGCTAAGCTTGGATTGACACTTACAGGTATTTT
>DWKC01000891.1:0-11231 GCA_018249195.1 Racta chiria
GTCTACGTGCTTGTAATACATTTAGCACTTTGTAAATAGGTAAACGCATAAATAAACATTAGTTTTTCAATCACCTTCTAGTCAGTAAGTTGTTAAATGCTTACATATTAAAACAATAATAGAAATTGTTGGATTAAAATACAACGCGATGTATGAATCTGCAATACGCATGAATAAGCAAGACGATTTCAGGTACGGGTAACACGCTTTTTCAAAAGAAACGTCAACTTACGGTAACTTAATTATTAAATAACTTATACACCGTCTCGAAAATATTCAATTAATATTTTAAAGATTTTTTTAACGTTTTAGGCTCTATTTTATTTCCTACTATTTTTATAAGGAACTAATTAACTATAGAATACCTAATTAAACGAAAGTTGACAGTCTTGTTTTTATCACACGTAGTTCTGAATCTATTTGAAATATGAATACTACTTACAGTTCCTTCAACTACGGCTATTTAGTACAAGCGGAAGAAAACGAACACAATAAAAGGCAAACTGAACAAGAAATAAAAAGAGGGAGCTCTTTTAAAAGCTATTTAGCTCCAATCCCTAGATAGCGTCTACCGCAACGGCTGGACCGATTTTTCCGCTGAAAGCCAATTTGGAATGAATCACAGTAAAAGTGGCGACCATCTGTGCTAATTTACCTACGGGCCGACAGTCTAATGCGAGTCGTTCGATCGTAAATATCGAATCGCGACCGAGCACCGAATATCGAAAGCCGGCATTAGTCGGATACAGCTAATACACACGGGGGTATGTGCGATAAATTATCGCATGTTCATTTGGCCTTCGATGTTTAATCTGTCCAGCGATACTGTATTGCCCCCGGCTATTTTGAATTTCGAATAGACCCGAAATTATAAGATTACGCAAGAAATATTTACATTGTTTACTAGCAACAAGCTACGGCCCTTTTGTGTACGTTGTTAAAAATGTGCAAGCATTTTATTTGTAGAGTTTTTTTTTTATTTTTTATTTATAGTAAATGAAGACTATTTCATTACGAGGACATAGTGTCCCATTGAACAGTAAAAATATGTAATTACAGAATTTGAATTTGATGAAATTATTTCATAAGCAAAGAAAACGTGTATCTTAATACGATTAATAGAATATGAGTATATGCAAAGGTAACATGACTTTATTTTAACGTAATAAAGTTATTTTGTGTTAGGTTATATTGTCATTCATGTTTTTGACAAATTATAACGTGCGAAATACAGTGAAAGTATGTACGTTGTAAATGTGTGAGTTTGGCCACAAAAGGTAAAAATATTTTTTTGCATTAGCTCTTCCGTGCTATATCCTTACTTGATCTCTCGTGGAATACATGGTCAATACTAACTTCCCTGCCTATTTTTAATTTAAGTTAAATACGTTTTGCATTATTTTCATTACTAAACTTCTTAAGATTACGACACCCAACATAGGTACCTACATCTGACGTAACACAAAATTTATTAATACCCGAAATTATTAGCAAAATCCTGTCACGAAAACTAGTTCCAAACATAAACAAAAGTTCACAACTAAAGCTGTATTTTATAAATCCTAAACTTCGACATTTCAGCGGTTTGTGTTCGGAAATGTTTCGCTTGTCGCTATAAATATTGTAAAAGAACACGAATGCTTTACTAAATTGAACTGTGACAATCGTATCTGTACGATAACGCAGTCTACGTCGGCCCTAGAGGCACGGCTTATTAACATCGCTCCTACTGTTCGAAGCGTACCGCGTACAATGTTGGTTATTTCGGTAAATAGGTACCTACATTGTGTTGGAATAATTAGATTATATCAAAATATAAGCTGCTTAGTCTTTAGATTTAAGAGATGAATAGATATTTTTAAAATACAATTGTTTTTATTATATTATTTTATACTTGAGTATATTATCTAAATAATTTATATTTAGACAATGTTAAGACATTATTATGATTATGTGCCTATTTTAAGTGTTTTTAATACACATAATAATTGCTCTTTATTTCGGACAAGTTCATATCATGTTAGTCGGCTCAACACAATCTTACAAAGCTATTATTAATTACACATAACATAATAAATAAGGAACTTATATAAGTTATAACGAACTTCCTATATATATGATTACATATAAAATTGTGGTAGTTACTTGTATTATTTTATCCTACCAAAATTTATTTTATACTAAACTGCTACTTTTTTCATTTCAGGTACGTACACATAACCGGTATTAAAAGCTGTGAAATTGACAATAACTGTAAGTTTCCAATTCTTAATAATTTAATACTGATCATAATAATCTAATAATCTAGTGTCCATGTCGATAGTGGCTCTCAAACATCTTTCACACTTTATAACGCGCGTCTTATCAAATGTCTTTGATATGCAATATAATGGTGGCAATATATCAAACTAGCTATCTAACTTAACGCAATTTGAAGTATGGCGGCTCTTAAGACTGCCACCCCCCAAAAAGAGCGGGTGGGGGGAGGGAGGGGGTTTCCTTATCGCGGAACTGCAGCCACTTCCCCGTTTACCTTAAGATCTTTAATATTAAATAATATACTACAGTTAAAGCCGCCTAAAATGTATGGCCGGACTCTATTTTATTGTTTCAACAGCCCCTTATTTATAATTGGGGTACGTACTAACTTATAGATTATTTTTTATTCAGTGTCTTAATTTTTATTGATAGTAAAAGTTTCACCCTAATTACGTGATAAATCGAGTCTGAATACAATTAAACTTTGAGCAAAAAGTGCCTTGAGGCTTTATTATATACTGGCGAATTCTATATCTATGACTCAAAACGGAGGAATTAAAGAACGGTTAAGGAGGAGCAGAAATTTTAAATAATATTATAAATATTTTGTATGTTTTTAGAAACATATCTTACAAACATCTCACCCACTTGATGGTAAGTGCTATCAAAAGCGTTGCGCAAAGCCTTATAACCAAATAAAAATCTGTTTTTTACGCCCTCTTACTCCTTATACACCCTGGTCTGCGACAGTAGATTTGGGAGTCCATTTTGAGCTGCATAAATTCGGTAACATATCCAAATAAAACTTAATAAATACAATTAAAAAAATAAATAAAACAAATCAACAAAACCGCCTCAACATATAGGTATCCACGGCAATATACCCAAATAAAACTTAATAAATAATGTTTAAGAAACAAACAAAACAGATTAACTAAAAATCCTAACATATAATAAATAAAACTATATAAAAAAATTAAAAAAAAAATCCTCAACATGTAGGTACTAAATAAAACTTAATAGATACAGTTTAAAAAAAAATACAAAAAAAAAACTAATTAATTTTGCGTAAATAATCTCATTTTCATCTACATACATATTTCTATGCGTATGTAAAATGGCGTGTGTGTAAACGATGTGTAACATAGACACAGTGTGTTAATTAAAAGCGTGAGTGAGTGCATTCCGAGGTTGGAGCATTACATAAAGCAAGAGCCATCCAACTAAATTATTTAACGTCTTCATTCCCCGCGGCGCACGCAGGTCGCATGCCACGGATAAGATACATACACTTTGCATAGAAGTTCCTGTACAACCTACATAAACATACGTAAATATTGTACTTGATTTATTATCAGAATATTTCTTGCTTAACGGATAAAAACGGATTTTAAGTAGGTCTTGAAGATAATATATATATATATATCGATCAGATATAATAATAATAATAACGTACCTATGTTTTATGCTACGATGACATTTATAGTTTAACTAGCTATTAGTTCAGAATTTGTGTAGGCGGAATTCTTTAAATCTTTATATCTTTTTTTATTTGTGCACCAATTTCAATAGAAATACGCCTAAATGTCAATACAAGTGTGGCCCGACACATCAGTGAAAACCGCAATCAAATCGGATCACCCGTTTCCTCAGAATTCCTTGTAAGCTCAATTAGCGTGAACAAAGCACAAACAAATGTATAAACAGACAAAAAAATTAAAAATAGTTCATATGGGTTATATCCGACCCCTACTACATAATTAAAAGTAATCAATAACAATGCATAATTAACAGTAATCAATAACAATTGTAATTACTGCTTATTTATCTAATTAAATGATGTCAAATGGTTCGACAAAAATAATAAAAATATCGGCGCGAAAAATATATAATATATACCGGTAACATATACAACAAAATAAGTGCAGTTCTCCATAAAGTCCTCAAAGGTCAAAGTCTACCAATCCGTAATTGCCCAGCGTGGTGGACTATGTCCTGTACCCATTGTGAGTGGAGACCCGAGCCCAGCATTGGGACAGATAAGGGTTGCAAAGAGAAGAAGTGCCAGAAGTTTTTCTTTGTTGGGCCATATATCATTCTACGTACTTACAATTCTCAAACCATTGCCATTTGCAGCAGCGATATTAACCAATTAAATGTGTTCACATGCTTACTAAAAATATATAAAAAACTTTAACAAAACACCTTTTCCTTTTGTTTCTGTCTTAGCCTGTTATGTCTAAAGCCGCTGCAATTTATCAACATATATGTAAACAAGGCTTATTAAAACATACCTATATACAAAATGACTCAATTAAATGGAACGGCCCCATTCAATTCAAATAAAATGTAATACTGGTACATTATTGTATAAAATTATCATTTAAGACTATTAATCAGCTGTTAATGAAGTGACGCAATTTAAAGATTGTGTTATTTATGTGAGATAGCCGACATTGTTCATTATTCGTTTTGTTCCGAATTATCAATGAACATGTGGTTACATTATTTTTTATTAAGTATGTAGGTACTTATTGCCCCTCCACCAATGCACTGGAGCAGCGTGGTGGAGTATGCTCTAGGCCTCCAAAGTAACGAGGAATACCTCCGCTAATTAGTGGGCCATTAATGTGTTGAAGCTAAGTACTTAAATAAAAAATAGACACCTGCTTATATAATTAAGAAGATCCTACATACTCTAATAACTTCACTTTTAAAATGCATTTTTTTTACAAACTCTTTTATTGACCTACATAAGATTACCTAAATGCAATAATATTCCCTACTTATGCACTACCGACTGATGTTCTAAATGTTACAATAAATTAAAAAATCTATTGTACTTCATCTAGGAATTCATTAAAACAAAAAATTGCAATTACAATTTGCAAAAATTGCAACTTTCGCAAGCACAGGAAAATGTACTTGACACAAAAATAGCGAAGAATCTTCAATCTTCAACTTTAAATTGGTCTATTCTAAGTTAAAATACCATTTGGCCTATTTTAAGAAAGTAAATTATCCGTAATACATAAAAATGTATGTATACACCTATCTCTCACTAAAACCCCATCATAACTTGGCCCAATAGCGCAGTCATATCGAATGTAAGTATCCATTCCAAAGTCATTACTCTTGTAATACATTACTCAATTTCCGCTGTCCCTTAGCTCATTTTAAATGAGTACTAATGAATAGGCGCACAAGCTCACTAGATCAAAAGTTCGGCACATAACATAACTATTACTAGTAAGTATTATTTTGTACTCTGTAGGGTCCCCATAAACTAGTTTGGCTTGCGGTGAAGTCGCGTGGGTGTCTGATCTACGATGACGTCGGCCATATTGTTTTCTAATGACTCAATGCGCACTGTGGTTTTTAATAAATCTTAATAGTGACTGAATGATGTGGAAGTATGAGTGTTGTTGCGTTCAATATTAATGAAGATTTAAGTTTTTAGTCTGTGGAGATTAATTCATGATATTTTAAGTTTGGTTTTTGTATGTCATTTTAACTTTACATATGAATTTGTTATCTTTGTATATATAGCGTATATGTTACTACTACTCTGTTGTATATGTAGGGTAATTCAGTAAATAAAATTCAATCATAGCCAAAATATACTCACAATGAAGAGATCATATATTTTTTTTAAGTAATTTTTTTGCTCTCTAACTAATCTATGTTAATTGCAACCTGCAACTTATTTAGGTACCTACTTTATAAGTTTAGTATTATTACCACTTAGGACATATTCACATCCCGCCTTAATCATTATTATAACTCCTACACACATAAACCTGAGCCTAATAATAGATACTACTGCATTACAAATAGGTATAAATTATATTTCTTTCTATTATAAATAATATCTAATATATTTTGTTACAAGAAAATACACCGCGCATACGGCTACCGCAACCGAATACGATAAAAAATATGTAATAATTACAATCGATCCGGTCAAACAGATGAAATTATTACCCTTGTCTATGCGCACGTCACGTTAGTCAAATGAAAATTTATGGTCTACAATGAAGTTCCATCGCTACTCTAAGTAGCTACAGTATCCCCGATGTACTCAGTATCCCCGATGTACCTACATGACAAATAACTTGCCAAGATGGGGGAAATCTTGCTTAATTTAACTAATGGACTAATATACTGCCGTTCGTAATAATATGGGCCGTAGTTTGCGGCATAACTTGATTTGTGATATTTGTTCTGTGTACGCACAATCCTCTTAGGTCTAATAAAAGTTGTTAAATTATTGTTTCTCTTTGGTGCTGAGCAAATACTAATATGGTTTGAATAATTACGTATTGTATTCCGGTAGTTTGTATTTTGAACTCAGCATTTTTGTAGAAAAGGTAATACTTAAATAGAATGTCCGTAGGCATTGTGTTTTGAAGAGATAAAAACAAACGAAATGGACGCTCTTGTAGATAATATAAAGAACCAATTATCATATGAATATCTACACCAGGTTTTGAATTAAACATTTTTTAAAATAACTGTTGGAAGACTTTATTTATAAGCCTTATTTTCATACCACCTTTAAAACCGGAACACAGAACGAAGAAATTTGCTTCATCATAAAATTAGTTAAGTGAAGGCAGAATTAATAAGTGCATTTAACATCAAATTTTGTTTAGATAGGTGCTTAATTACGTATGTATATGATGATACCAAGCTATATTTAATTTTATTAAGAAAAACAGATGACATGATGGTTGGATAAATAATTTTAAACTCGACTAATAGTCGACTGATGCAGTCATTGTGTTATATAACGGGTACTGAAGATATAGGTGCGTTTTCGCGCCGATATTTCGACCCAATTGCGTGGAACGTGGTCACGGCTGTGAATTCAGCTTCATTGACACAGTGAGTACCCATTACATAGCATAATGAAGACAATGATGATGAACAATGATGGTAGTTTTCCTAAAACAACTACACGATAACTCGATTCGTTTTCTAAAAACCTCTTAAGGATAAATTTCCAAAGTTTTTGTCAGTGTATGTAGAACCCAATTGCATACACCTATCCATATTTATATATAGGTAATTATATCCCTACAATACATACATACAATAAAATTAATTAACTTATTAGGAAATATTTCAGCTCATTTCAAGAAAACGGATCCTCAAATGAAACATGCAATCGATTCATCAACTCCTCAGAAGCAGAACAGTTTTGTCTATATCCCCGGGCTGATAGCAGAGGGATTTCATAACTTACACTCCCGAGACGTTCAAGTTTCGCCCCAACAAAACGTGCTCCGATGCGAACAGCTGTATCCGAACTATATCCGAACTGTATTCGAAGTTATCTGTATTCATTTGTAAACCACTCAAGATTCTCATGGTACAAACAAGATGCACTCTGCTAATTAAATTCAAGTGGTATTTTACAGACCATCACTGGTTTGTTTTATGTTTATTGATGAAGCGAATCACAAAGGCGAGTTTCAGGATAATAGAAGCCGCAGGAAAATGTCAAGTTTACCACTGAAAATTGACCTTTATATTTTAATAAATGCTCTCAAATCTCAGCACCTTGCATCGGGATGTTCAAAAGGAAATCTATATACATATTATTATTTTATTATACATATATAAGTAATTATGAATCGCCATATATATATGTATATATCTCCGATAGCTCCGCTGATCCCTTAGTGTTCCAAAACAGGTTTTCCACTTTTATTGTTTTTAAATATTTTTAATGTTGTTCCGTTAATCTGGGCTGAGACAAAATCAATTACCATAACAATCAGTCTAGCCATTTTTGAGTTATAAATAGTGTATTTAAGACAATTTTCGACTTTTCTTTATTGAGTATTTATTTTATTTAATCTTTGCTTTATTTAATCAGGCATCTTCGTTTTACTTCACGGTACTAATGTAAAATTTCTGACAGACTAAGAAACAAACATATAAAACTTAGTCGTAAGCTTTCCGTCATTCATTTCCGACAAACTAGAAGCTAGTTCAAGTGCAGAACTCGAAAACCTCTGAACCAATTAGAATTTTGTTTTTTGGTATGCTCAAAGTGTTCAGGGTAGGTTTTAAAGTATGGATATCAATCAAACTATAATAGATAACGAATTCCCCCCATAAAAAAGGTAAGCAATATAATGAGCATTTATGGACCCTATTTTTATAATTTTGCTTGGTTTGATGACATGTTTGTAGCACAACGTCTGCTGGGTCAGCTAGTTTTTAACAATAATAGATGGAGATCGGTGACACACCTCGCTATATCCTTGGCAACTAATGCCAATATTGTCCACGCACGTCTACGTATGCCAATGAATTGAAAAATAAGTTAATTACGAGCACCGTACATATTTTATTAAGTTATTCAATTATGAAGAACACGTTCGACGAAAGCACATAGTGTTCGTTAGATGGCGCTACTGACACTAACAGAAACGAGCCACGTGACTGGTCACCGTCAGTCTGTGAACCGGCGGTTTTCCAAAACTAACCATTTAATTTCATTATATCGAATCCTTAGGTATATTAAAATAACAAGAGTTACTTTCGCATTTCTAATATTAGCAAGGGTTACACAAAAGTGTCATCTCAAAGCGGATCGAAAATTAACTTATCATGAGTAGTTATTAAAACATATTTCGTTTAAATATTGCTCAAGAAAATCCAGGCACAGCAGGATAAATATAGTTTTAGTAATTAAAATACGCTCAAAAACTTTTTTATTGGTTATATAAACTGGGATCTTTGGACAATCTACACACGGCCTTCTGGTCCCAAACTAAGCGTTTGCTTGTACTATGGTAATCAGACAACTGATAAACAAACATACCTTATTTTATAAACACACATATATAGATATTTTTTACACCCAGACACATAGAACAAACACTCCTGTTCATCACAGATAAGCTTGTCCTAGGTAAAGTAGGTCCTAATCCAACCCACCTATACATACATACTACATGTACATATATAAAATATCTATTAAATTTGTGAAACATTTCATTCGTCCATCACTGACCGGTTACCGCAGCTCTCGTTCGAAGTATTCTTGTTTTGACCTATATTTTCTTAATCATTTTGTTGCAGTCGTACCAGATTTCCATTGAGGTGGTCACAGTTTTAAAAATAACACCAGCCTGTATAACAATGCCGTGCAAATGGATTCTTTGTTCTAACGATGCTCGCGAATTTGTGCTTTTGAATTATTTATTACTATTGCTAGCAACTCTGCGGTTCGTGTCGGGAAAGGAGTCGGTCCACTTTCATCTTTACTATTCCATTTTATCAAACAATGATGAAAAAAGTATTGAGATTATTGAAAAAGTATAATGCAATCATAAGTAGCACAGTTAAAGAAGTAAGAAAAATATGCAATTCTAGCAAACCGCTCTCGCTTCGCTTCGGAAAAAATAATGCCTATCCTTAACTTATATGTGCTTGGATTAATATCCTGATACGAATAATGTGGGCTTTGTACCGGCGTTACTATTGCATACTTTAACATGAAAAAGTTGTTACTGTGCCATAGAAATGTACAATTTTATTTTATTTTCTTGCTTAATTTATAATAAATATTTTCATTATTAATATAGGTAGAGCCTTGGTTTTGTTAACTTCTTGACTTTCGTTAAGTGAGCTTTTAGTTCCTAAGACGAAATAAATTATTTTGAAAACTGTAATAGTTAAAACATGGTTCACAGTCTCTCTCTGTATTACGTGAGTTATACATATGGTATTGCGGATTTTTTTGTAGACATTGATATCCTCTATAAAACTTTAGTTCATCACTTTGCTGTATTGTCAATTTATCGTTTAGAGTAGGCGATTACATTATCAAAATTTTCATACGGATCCCTAACGTTTTTTTAAATATACTTTCCCCTATGTTCATCAGAGATACTGTAGGATTCAATGGTATAATATTTTTTTAAATTGGTCCAGTTGTTTCGGAGTCTATTCAATGCAAACAAACAAACGATCAAATCTTTCCTCTTTATATCATTAATATATAGTGAGGGTAGCAACTCTAAACAACTCCCACCACGTCGAAACGGGTATATAAATGAAGCGCAGAACGGCACCAGGACACTTCTCTCTCGTTTCTCGTAGCGTAAGGCGAAGCTCTGCCTATTTGTATAGTTGAATCTTTGATTTGTATAATTGAATGATATTGAAGTTATAATTATAATTGTCAAATCTATATTTGAGTTTAATTCAAAAGTTGATTATATTCATTGGTTGTGTCGAGTGTGTATTTTTTTATTTCATTATTGATAGGAACGCTAAGTATACATTAATTCACTTTTCATTAAGGGTCAAAGCATTTGACAATTGACATCATGGTTATCATCATTTTAAATGACGTAACTGTTAAATAAGTCAAAGTACACATTGAAATATAAAGAACGCTAGCACCATCATTTGTTTATGATAAAAAAAAAGTTATATAAAAAAATTGCATTGTCGAATATAAATTCAACTATGCAAATTTTTCACCCCCTAAAGAGTTTTTCACGGCAAATACATGTAACAAATCACGGCACGTACATGTACGAGTCTGTCCCTGTACCAGTTTTCTTCAAAATCGGTGCAGTGGTTTAGGCGTGGAATTATAACAGACAAATAATGCTTAATATAATATAATAATGATAAATGCTTTTAGTAAAGATAAATACTACACTCGGATAATAGACAGCTCCTTTAATGAGTGGCTTCAGCTCATTAAGGCCCACTACTAAGCTCGGGGCTCTTCTCAAACTGAAGAGGCTTAGAGCATACTCCACCACGCTGCTCCAATGCGGATTGGTGGTACTAGTGGCCCATGCCTCCGACATGGCTTAACGATTGCTATCTAATGATAACTGTGACCGACAGATTTCTCTGAATCACGGAAGCGCTCATGAAATTTTTGCCACCAGTCACCTATCCTCCTACCGAACGAGCCCGCTGTTGCTTAACTT
>DWKC01000892.1:0-11231 GCA_018249195.1 Racta chiria
CGCTTCAGGATGGGGGACAGAAGAAGAATGGGAAGGAGGAGGACTGAAGGACGGGGAGAAAAAGAGGAGATCTGGCTTTCAAGCCCCCAGCCGGAACACGACGAATCATTTGACGACTGACTCAAGCAAGCACTTTTTCACGCAGAAACGACTAAACGGATCTGAGAGAAATTGGGCACAGATATAGATTATATGTAGTAACACATAGGATAGGCCAGTATTTATCAACACACCACGTGCGCGAAGCAACTGCAAATTAAAATGTATTATTAAATTATTATCGTTCCAGATTTGCCGCTGAACTTGTCGAAGCACTGAAGTGGGCGGTCGCAGCGCGCCCTGCGTCTGTCCCGTCAGACTGAACACACAAACAAAGATGTTGCTTCATCGCGCGCGTCGTGCGTGGAGCAGTACCGCCGCCCCGCCCCCCGGGCACGTCGTACCTATACCAGAGAACCTCCAGCATCACGCTGCTACATTCCATTGTCGCACTCAGCAATTGGCGCCTGTCAAAGTCCAAAAATCCCATCCCACCTAACGCAGCATCCCGCGGCCGACCGCGGCTCCTTATAATATATAGTATAGCTAGAACGATATGTTTTGCACGAGAAAGATAATATTTTTGTATAAATGGCGATTTTCCGGCGGATCTGGTTGTCAGAAAATGTATTTACAAGTTATTGTATGATATATACTGAAATATTTTAGTATAGATGTATGTATGCAGAGTCATGTGTGTATTTTCATACGAATTATTTGTACTGCAATATGAATATTTTAATATTGGCTATAATTTTAGGATAGGATTGTAAGATGATCTAAATAAACAAACACTTATCGATTGTTAACGAACAGTGCCTTGAACAAATGGAGATATGAACCTATTTATGAACGAGATGTTTTACGTATTAATATCCCGGAACGTCCTGCGAGACTCGTCGTCCTACCATTGTTGTATTGAACCGAACCGATTCAGACTTGATCTATCCACAAGTTCCATAATGACGTGCGATCTCATTATTTAATTTAGAAAACGTAACGGAGGTAAAGACTACAGTTTTGGGATCAAATTTGGATGTGTGTTTATGTAACATGTACAATAAAGTAAAAGACATTGTATATAATTTGTGAATGGTGTATTATTGATGAACGTCGGGCGTAGTTTCTATCAGAGCATTAACTGCTATATGAGTTATCGGTAACATTTTATTACCTTCAAATAATAATTATTGTAATTGTACAGTATTTTTGTATTGAGTATTTTATGGCGACTCCGAGGACGGATGCCTAGAGTGTACGTAGTGTGAGCGACGCCGTGACGTCAGGCGTGGCGACGCCCGACGTGGCGACGCCGGCTCCACGTCCGGGACGGCGTGGCGCGAACGGCTTTGAGATTAAAACATAGAGGTAGTTCTTTTTACTGCAATTTTAGTTGAAGTATGGGGTTATGTATTATAAGGACAGTTATATGATGGTAAGGGACTGACTTCTGATGTAATATTATCATTGATGGAATTGTATAAAATAGTCGTTTAATCGGAGGCCTACTCTAACGACCAGGAGACCAGGAGACCACGATGTCCGCCAACAAAGTTGACTTAGTGTAAAGTAGCTGTAATAGAACCTGCTCAATTAAACTCTGAGGACAGTCAGGGAACAACTTTATATCGACGTTTTGTTGTGGCTCCCGTGGGCGACTGACTTTTCTATTTTCTTACTATTAAACATATTTTTTATAATATCTATTATAAAATGTCCGCTATTAATCCCCACTGCCTAAACATTACGGTGTCCTGAACAACGAAAAAATGTATATGTTCAACTGTAATTCATTATACTTTAAGTTAATGTATTTACAATATTTTACGGCCTATAATATAGTTTGTTGTCGGGGCAGAAGTGATTAATAGAGCGCCTTGCACCTCATTGGACTCGAGCAATCGCCACGACATGTTTTGTATTTGCGAGTTGCGAAAGTTCAATATTATTATTTTACAGATGAATCCAAAATTAAGTCTTGTATAAATTTCACATAGGAACGTACATTATTTAGTGAATCAAGTATTTTTATATCTTAAGATTAGATTATTCATAGTATTTTGCCACAAAATTATGTAACTTAGTTGATAGTTGCGGATATTGAGATTCCTGGCCACGGCCCTTCCAACGCTACTCTAATAAATAAGAAGCAGTTTTTATAATCATGTGAATTGTATAAGATTTACTTTTGTAATGTTTTGATACCAATTTAAATTATTAGTGTCCGTATTTAACGATCACGCAGCTCGTCCGTGGTTTATATTTAACATGGCTAACAATTTAAACGTAAGAGAATGTTCCACAAACATTACTGTGTACTTTTATATGAAATATATTCAAACAAATAAGTACATTAAAGTGCCATTAGAAGGGTGAATAACATGCTTGTCCTAATGTATATATTTTTATAAAAATGGGAAACTCAGATCGCCCCGGCCGCAGCCTTGTTACGCCACTGTTATTAAAAGTTAAATATTTTTCTATGAACAAGTAACCGTTAAGTATGTGATAGCGCTTTCGAATAAAGAAATGTGACGAAGCAGGTGTCTTAAAACCCACTTAAACATATTTATCATGCGGAATAATAGTTATTATTATCCATTTATATTAAGATGTAGTTATGTACTCGAATAAATATAACTTTTTAAAACTTTTGCCTTTTATTTGTTAGCCCGCTCCAGGTGAATTCCTAGTCCAAGGACAGCAAATTAGGTTACAGATTCCATTCATTGTGACTTACCTGTCTAGGTAGCTTCTCATGATACTTACCGTAGGATGCATTCATGGGGCCAACTGCCATATCACAATGTGCAGACAAACAAGAAGCACAAACTTTGATCATTTTATGAATTTAAAATATATTATAATTAATGAGGATTAATTGATTACGGAGGGCCAGTGGGGCAACTCCAGCCGTCCGTGGTGGCGTGCTGGCAGTAGGTGGCACGGAAACAGGAAGTCTCCTCCACTGTACACTGCGATGAACAAGTGTTGAGCTTGTATAGTTAGTTAGGATATAGTTAGTATTCCTCTACTTTTTCCAGTACTTGAACGGCCCACCTTGAACTTAGCTAGTTACCTTTTACTGTTCTAAACCCACCCAACCGGATTCCACTCAAGACTCTAAACTAAATTGCCATACAGGATGACGTGAAATTATAAACGTTGTCGGTGCTGGATGGATGGATGGTTCTGTTGACTTCCGTAGATACACGTTTAAACTTTAAACAATATCTTTGATGCATTTGATTGGTTTCCAAGTTTATAATACCTTAAGATACTGGATTACTATTATATACTACACGCGTTTGGCGTGTAGGTACACATAACACCAGACCGTAACAAATATTGATGTGACATATATTTGACTCCCGGCCGTGTCACTCCAGCAGACAAGAACACCGACTAGGCTACAGGTTCATCAATCATTATAAATATGTATTTATTTATAATGTGAAAAACGATGATTTGTACGCAAACTTCTAAGTTTATACAATATGTATCAAGCAGTGAAACTAATATTACAAGCACTGACAATATTGTAAGACGTACGTAATGGAGGATAGAGGTTAGGAGACCCCATCTCTGTGTATCCGAAAGTGTCCAAAGACGTTAAATTAAGGAGGCGCCAGTGCAGCAAGGGCTGCAAGAGGGTAAATTTTTCCCATCATGGATCTATTGTCTTTACAATTTTTAACACTATATATATATATATATATATTCACATTTTATACTAAACTAGCAAACCGCCGCTACGTTTCAAAAAATAATAGTACTTATGCTTAAATTATATGCGAATAATGTGGAGTAATTTGTACCGGCGTTACGATTTTTTATTGGTATGTTTTTAAACACGTAGGGTTCGGATCCCTACCGTTTCTGAAAATATTCTATCTTTATGCCTATGTTCATCAGGGGTTATGTAGGGTTCAAATGGTAACTGAATTTTTTCAAATGGATTTAGTACTTCCGGAGCCTATTCAGTGCAAACGAACAACGAAATCTTTCCTCCTTATAATATTAGTATAGATTATTCCTACTTACTTAAAACTTTAAAGCTTCTCTGAGATTTTTTTTAAATCCTCTGAGGAAACCAATCCTTTGACAGAGGGCTACACCTACCACCAAGTCCGTAAGCCGGGACGCCCATCTGGGCCCTCGTCTGACTTGAAACGTCATTTCATGAGCGTTTGCGTGCTCCCGGTTGTTATAGCTAACATCGAATTAGATACCAATCGTCAAGCTATGTCGGATACCTTTGGGTGGCATAAAAATTTCCGACACTGCATTGTTCAAATAATGTATTGAAACTAGCCTGTTTCTGTGGCCCTGGAAAGACATCTATGAAAGTAAGTATGGCCTTACGTAGGCTATCTGCCTCAACTGTCTACTAAACGGAGAAACCTTTCCACAAAATTTAGGAATAAACATGAATCACTGTTATTCATAATTCTATTGTGAATAATGCGTTTTAGTTATCTTTTTAATAAACCGAGGAGGGCCATCCCTCCTAAAAAATATAATTTAATATTTTAACTTACAAACTAAGGTATTCAAATTGTGTGCAGTCAATGTGAAATGTGGACTACCTTCTTAACGACCACATATCGGATGTTCCCACAGCAATATTCACATTCTTTCTCTCCTTTTCGGTGTTCCACTCAATCCAACCTATCATTCCTCCTTGGAGACGCTCCAGCTACCAACACGGCCGTTAAAAATTTTGAAAGTGTTCTATACGTTTGGTTACCTCGTCCTTACGACGGATAAAACGTGAGGTTAGGTTTGCTAACCACACACACTTGCTAGTAAAGTGGGTTTTATTTTCTCGTTTTTAAGCCCGTAATCCCATCTATTACACACGTGTGCTTTATATTTTACATTACACCACTAGATTTTATTTGCATAATACATTCATAAGTTTGTTGCTAATTGAATTAATTGAGTGTCTCCATCCATACTTTACTGACATCTGCGCGCACGAATAAAACAGACGGCGGACGTATCCCACTAACATTATAGAAGCGGCTTGCTGTGTTGGGGTAGTTTTGAATAACAATAAAAATTCAGGTAAATAAAATAAACCAACATTCCAATTTGTGCTTTATTTATGAAAAAAATTGTAAATTATCCTACAATGAATCTCCGAATGAAATAGACTTACATATCGTTTTATGTATCAAATACATTATTTGCTCGTCGCCAGATCAAACCACATAAGAACAATATAGTTTAAAATATTATCTACAGAATCCATTCTCGGCGATTCGATTAGCAAAAATACAATCTTCGTTAATGTTAGTGTGTGGGGCTCGCGGGCGCGGTATTTACACGAGACCGGTGCGGTCAGCCCAGCAGCGCCTCCATCGTGTACGGCCGCGGCGGCGGCCCGCGCGGCGGCTCCTGCAACACGACACACCTCACTAACACATACTACGACTACCGCTAACTAATTATAATTCGAAATATTCATTTCATCACAGGAACATCGACCTCACTTTATGAAAGCCGAAATACTCTTTTTAAACAAAGGAGATGTCATATAAGAGAATTACGGAGTGACTTAAAAATGATAACTACGAACGCGAGACAGCAATCGCGTGCGCTGAAATCACTCCAAATGACAACTGCTGATAAAAATCTTGGTCCTAATACAAAGTATAGTGAAAGCCTGAAGGGAGCAGATTCAATACCAAGCCTTTTTGTAAGTGCCTACCGTTAACTCAACTACTACAACTGCAGGAGTTCTGTATAATTAGTATGTTATTCAAAATTTCTCGTGATAACAAACGGGTTGTCTCTGTACAAAAACATTTGTGTGTAAGTTGGCCGCTATGTTTTGGTGTTTATACTATAACATGAGGGTGAGAGCGACCTGTCAGTCGAGGATGACGAGTTGCAGCGGCTGCGCGGGCGCGGGGTGCGCGGGGTGCGCGGGCAGCGCGGCGAGCGGCGCGGGCGCGGGCGCGGGGTGCGCCTTGCCGGCCGCCGCGCCGCGCATGGCCCGCCAGGGGGCGCGCGCGCCGCGCCGCAGCTCGCCGCAGCTCAGGTTCCGCCGCACAGACCTACAAATACGCACACACGTATCTACATATTGTAATATATAACAAACATAAAAGAAAACGAAGAACATTAATTGTATACGGATTCAACCAACCCAATGTTTGTTCTTCTAGATCTGGTACAGTCAACGCAATTTTATGTATGTTACATTCAACAATTCGACATGTATGTTGCAAGGGTTAGTAAACGCCCTTAGGATTGATATGTTAATAAAAGAAATATTTTTTGCTAATAAACTATATTAAAAGTAACTGATAGAATGATAAATGTCATACAATATCATATGATGTACGAGTTGACGCGCGTCGCCGACGGTTGATGATTGTCAACTGAATAAAAATGCAACATTATAGACAATGAAATCGATGATGCGACAATATTCTGTACGTAGCCCGTACATATGTAGAGTGCTACATAATATTGATATTGTTCTAGTAATAAAAATATTGGCGGTTATACAGCGGGTTTTACCGCGAATTGGTACAAATAATTTTGCAGGTAAAATCCGTGCTAAAACTGTGATTTGCAAGCGAAGTTCGCGATTAATTTTTGGTTTTCAATGATACTATATTAAAAGTTTCCTATTTTAATTCCGGTTTAGCGTGTAACCGCTTGCTTGAAATAACCGTAATGGGGCCCTAGCCTAACACAGGGTAGAATACAAACTTGGCAGTGTCAGTGGCTCTGTAGTAGAGGTCGTCCGGCGCGTCCATCCACGAGATGACGTGGCGCCGGCCGCCGCGCCCCGCCAGGCTGCCCGGCTTGCCGTTCACCTGCGAATACTGCCACGGTAACTACACCGACCTTTATGATACTGTACAAGCTTCGACATCGGTAAGCGGTACTAATAAAATAGTGACACAGCTAGCCGGTTCATAACTTCTGTCATAAATGTTTCACTAAATAACTTATATTATTCTATAAATTATTTATATGAAAATGTAGTGAAATATAAATTAAAATTTTATTACACTTATTCGAAATCCCCTCCCTTACTTTCAATACAGCCTCACAGCCTCCGGCCGGTCCTCGAGCGCGGCACAACATATTATCTCCGTATCAGCCATTGCCTTTAATTTAACAATGTTTAGAGAGACTGCAAGGTAGACGGCCACACGTCGTGAAAATATGTTCAGTGGAGCCAAAGTATGACCATGATTGTTGCACGATAAAATCAGTTACATTATGAACGTACTATGAACGCTACAATGCCCTTTAAAGGCAATAAATTATTATAACAAAATAATAATCTTAATATATATATAACTGTAAGTCCTACCGGATATATCAACGCTCAGCCCAAACTCTATAAGCTACAAAGCTGAAATTTTGCACACAATTACATTAATTATGTAGACATCCCACTGGATAGGAAATAAATATGTTCTAACTACGTACCTTTTATTATTACGAACTTGGATTTTGGCATATAGAAGGCATATATCATACAATGTTTGTCAAGAACTATTTATACTATTTTCTAAAATTCCATGGGATAGGGAATAAACTGTATAGACACTTTTTCAAAGCACTTTCACCAAGTTCAATTCGTACAACATTGCAAACTGCATAGTCTGGCCACAAATATTATTACATCTAAAAATAAACAATATATTATTTTTGAATTTGGAATCTGTTATTTTTATACGATTGTGGTTGCTTATATTCGTGCCAATATATTGTAAAGTACTTTGCGATGTTAAAATTGAGTGGGCGAGCCTAGTAGTAGTAGTAGTCGTTATATAAAATATGAGTGTTGTTGCGATGGATACTGACGTGTGCGAAGACGTGCGCGGGCAGCGGCTGGCCGGTGGCCTGCGCGCGCGCGCACATGGCGGCGTACTGCTCGCGCGACGGCCGCTGCATGGGCGCCGGGTGCTTGTTGGGCCGCTTGGCCGGCGGGGGCGCCGCGCACCCCACCCCGCCTCCTGTCCCGCACACAGACCCGGCGTTATATCGTGCAGTAGCGACGTAGTACAGTGGGAGGGATCGAAACATCTACGTTTAGGTATTTGGAACTGTTGTTGAACGAGGGAAAATATACAAAATAATATCCCACGATGTAATTTATTTTAGGTCAACCCGATTAATAATACGACATTCTTTATATAATATACTACGAGGTCCACTCTCAATATACTTGGTGTTTTTCAAAGACTCGAATTAAAAACGTTATTGTTTAGTAAGGTTAAGTCGATACAGTTATTATTTAGTCAGCGATTGGTTCTGAAAATACGACAGTAAACACATTGTACTGTGTTCTGTGACACAATATTTTTTGAGAAATAAAATAGATCCAAACAAAAATTACTAACCTGCATCTACTCCATATGAGAAAGCAGGAAATAAATTGATAGTATCAGAGATATCTTAGTGTATGGCCAACAAATAATACACAATTTTTATTGCGACAGTTTTTACTAGCAATACTAACGGATTAACATCAACAACAACAAGTGGAGGGGGGAAGATTCTAATATCATCTACACGTTTACTATCAATAATTAAGGCAGGGCGATATTAAGATTGTGACATGAAAACAACTTACTGACTGAGTGCCGCAGTTAGTGCAAAATAGTCGATAATTAACGATCCTATGATCTGAATGTTATGATACAATTATTTCTATATTTTTCGGCATCATATTAAATGGGATGTCACCTGAATAATTGTTATTTGAGTGAGTTTGAAAAAGTGATACACGTATCATTATATTATAATAATACCTCATATAATAGTATAAATAAATACATAATCATACAGATAAGCTATAAGGCCACTAACGGTTTTACATCTGTAATGGTGGAGCTGAAGTTTTATCAATAAATAAATGTAATGCGTAGGTAAAGAAAGGGAGCGATCAGGCTGTCAGGTTGATATAATACCTGCTGTGCCTGCGACTCCGTTCAAGCGGAGTTTGCATAGACGGAATTCTTTAAATTGTCAAATCTTTTTTATTTGCGCACCAATTTCAATTAAATTTCCCTCCAAGTGTCAATTCAAGCTTAGCTAACTAGATCAGTGAAAACCGCATTCAAATGCACAGACAGACAGACAAACAGAGAAAAGAACAAAAAAATGTTGTTTTGGGTCCTATTCCTTACTACAAACCCCGTATACAAGTTTCTTCTATATATCTTCCATGTACAGACAGCGATCAGTTATAGATTTATAATAAAGATAACATAATTTATTTACTTTGAATAGTATTGATACAGTTGTTACAAATAATACTTCAATATTGGTCCTTATTCAGCTCGTCATAAGCATGCAAATATTAATTGATAATAACTTAAGTAAATGTAATGTCTTCAATGCTTCAGTTAATTGAATGTCAGTATGTCACTAATATAGAATTCATTCAAGTCACAATAAACAGATGTCAGAGATTTTTTAAGTGCAGCTCTGAACTTGTTAACTGGTTCTTGTAAGTGTTCAGGTATTTTGTTAAATATTTTTATGCACATTCCGTAAGCACATGTTTGGAGCAGTGAAGTGCGTGGTGGTCTATCCAATACCAGCCTTTCAGTGTTTCTGGTGCAGCGCGTGTAGACTTGTCTATTCAATTTGCGGAACAGTGGCTTATATGACTAGTCCGGACGGGTGCCCCATAAAGCGCTAATAAATTTTGTTTTGGGCGAGGAAGGCTCTGTGAATGTGTGTTGATAGGCCCATCATAATAAGCCAGATCGCGGAGGCAGAGGTTAGACGCTATGTAACCGTGATAAGCTGTTTAGCTTTTTACACACTTCTTCTATTTGATTTGTCCAAGAAATATAGGAGTCAACTGTTATGCCTAAGAATGTGCTATTTTGAGCTTCTATTAATGTATGGCCTTTGTAGTTAATATTGAAACTTATATTAGGTTTATTTTTGGTTTTGAACCTTATTTAGTTTGTTTTACCTAAATCAATAGTTAGACATGTCAACCAGTTCATTACTTCTCAATCGTGCAATTCGTATTATTATCAAACTTATTTATGTCGCAGTTATTTTCAAGTCACAATAATTGAAATATCATCCGCAAGGATACTACGATATGATGTCACATTGGGTAAACATAGTGTGATAGTGATACTGACTGTCGAGTCCGTTGATGTCGTCGTACGCGCGTCTCTTGAGCGGGGGCGCGGCGGCGGGCGCGGGCGGCGCGGCGGCGGGCGCGGCCAGCGGCGAGCGGCGCGCCTCCAGCTCCGCGCGGGACAGCACGCGCTCGTACAGCAAGCTGCCGTCTGCACACACGGAACAACACGCGTCTTACACACTGCACGCTCTCCTTCCCCAGTCCTTAGTTATATAAACTTTTCTTTTTATAATAAAAACTATGTAGAGACAAACCGACGTGAACGGAGCCGTCCAGTATTATTCTGGGAGAATTCCTCACACTCCTAGTGGTTTCAGGCTGACACGAGGCACACAAGGACTTTTACTTCCCAAAATCTGCGTCGGCGAGGGATAGTAATATTATAGCCTAACATCAGGCTGAAAAAGCCATATCAGTAATACTGGACGCATAATTGCCACCCAGTCAGTAAACGATAAATTCGGTAAATAGACCACTTGCTTGAAAAAGTTGGCTAGTTTCCAACCGTACCAATCCTAGGACACAAGCACCGAGGAGCAGATCCACCGGTCCCTGAATGTGAAAATTAGCCAGAAATAAATCCGAAGTTATGGCTACAACACTTGGGAGCAAAGAGATCATAATATGCCGTTCTAAAATATAATCCAATATAATGTCGGCGTGATTCGTGGATGAGTCGATAGCAGTGGACAAAAATATAGGGAGACCTGAAACTGTGACTCCACCTCTCCCACGGAAAAAATCTACGACATGACCGACAGGTAAGATTAGTTTCTCCAACAGCCATCTAGACATAATACACCCCTGAGAACACTACCTGCAACCTGAGCAGTTGGTAATCTTGTATTAGGAGATGGGGTAGCAGTATATCGTTGAATCGTAGAGGAGTACCAGAGGTGTGTGTTACCTGGCGCCTTCGGCGGCTTAGGGAAGGCGACGTGGTTGGGGGTGGGCATGCGGTCGCGCGGCGTGAGCGTGAGCCAGTCCTGCGCGCGCGGCGCCGCGCCGCCGAGCGACGCCGCCAGCCGCACCGCCACCGCGCCCA
>DWKC01000893.1:0-11230 GCA_018249195.1 Racta chiria
GACCCAGACACAGAACAAACATTCCTGCTCGTCACAGAAAGGTTTATCCTGGGTGGGAATCGAACCCATGAACTCCGGCTTAACAGTCATATTCGCTAACCACTAGACCACCAGGCCAATCATAGTCAGCTTTAGGCAATCTCAGTATGAGGAGCGGTTGAAGCCAAGCTTGTAAATCTTCTTCACCTATTCACATACCATGTTGTCATGTCGCTACGTGGAATATGTACTACGCAAAAAAAATCACTGTCTTATACTGACCCTAAAGACGCTAATGAGTCGGATCTAGAAACCGATCGCATCGACCGGACGCCGAGAAAGTGAGAAAGATTGTATCTTATAATGCCAAACTATAATAAAAACCGATACTAGACACGTAATTTAAATTTTGTCGGTATCTAAAATACTGAATTTAAAGTGACTTTTCTGTGTGAGATTTTACAGAGTTATTTGAAAAAACTGTGTTTAACAGATGACTTACATCTTGGGACTGGTGACCACTATGATCCCTTGGATCCGCGCATGCTGACAAATTTTTTTAGTTAAAAGGTTTTTCAAATGACTTTATATTTCCAAATGATAGTAACTTGATTTTTACTTATTTCCCCGACAACAGCTCTAGTAATCGTTCATGACACCCACGTTACTCTGGCTAAGCGTCATAAGGTAACAATATTGCCGTCATTAATATCGGTTACGCGAGCTTAGCCGACTCCCGCATAGTTTCCGTAAGCGAGCGATCCCAATAACAACTTTCCACCAAAAGCCGAATTTAGAGTTGTAGTATTCTCCTGCCAAGTCTAAGCTTACTATTTTATTAATAGAAATTTAAATCTACCCAGTTTGGTAATTCCATTAACAAAAATCTGTTAGTTGAGATTTTATACGTTTCTTGAATAATATTCACAGGCAAATCTCGTATTCATTTTGGGATTTTATTATACAACCGTATACCCAGACCCACGAAAGGTTGCTGGACTTGCGAAGGACGTGACTAATTGGTCCATCCTTCTTGTTGTCTGTTTATTAACATCGGTGTTCAGTTTAAATGAACCTATATTATTTGGTATAAAAACAATATTTAAGCACGTCAAGCTGCTACCTATCATAGCGATTTAAAGTCTACACCTGGGGATTAAGTCCGAATTTTGAACGCACCTCTGCATATTTTAAACTAATTACAGCTGATTCGCCGAAGTATCGAGTGAAAATCTGCATATCTGAGATTTTACGATGTTCAGTTGACGATCCCGCTTTTAGCCAACGTGTTTGATTATTAAGTTGTTATTTTTAAAAAATGTTGATATGTGGAAGGTCCAAATTGTTTAAACTAAATAACCAATAACTAAATAAGGTCAGCAAAGTAAGAACGAGTGTACACGTTGCGTTGCGTCAGCATCGCTTAAAGAATCTAGCACTGGCACGGCGTCGTTTTACATAAAAACGTCACGACATATAAGCCGTAAGCCACACGAAATGTTGCGTAGACGCCAATCGACGCACGACGAACTTGTAGGCCCTCGAGCCCAGTGGGCGGCGTTACAGCTAAATTGTATCAACGCTCCGCTGACTTAGGACTCTTGTTGATGGCAATGCATAAATATATCACAAGGACCACCTAAGTAAGGCTGATGCGACACGGACTCTACGCACTTATGATGAACTTGCAATCCTCCGAGTTGAGGTAGTTGAACGCACGCGTTACCGCTCTCGACGCTACGCTGATGCAGGGCTCGAGTGATCAGCAATGCGTAATAATATTGCGTTGCTATTATGTAGCGCGGCATGCAATCAGCTGGTGCGATCCGCCGCAACGATGTTTCACAACAAATACCTTACTCTTCAGAATAGTCGCGGAAGTCACAATTGTAGTAATGAAGATTCATCATCATTGCAACCCGTAACTGTCCCACTACTGGGCTCGGCTCACCGCTCACAATGTGATGTCTATATGCCATAGTTCACCACGCTGACCAAGTGCGGATTGGTAGACTTCGCACGTCTCTGAGGACTTTTAATTGAACGTTTGTAGTGCAAGTTTCCTTACGATGATTTCTACGATTACTACAATTAAATTTAAAAGGATTGTTTCGCGTACACTCGTTAAAGAACCATTGCCACAATTACTTCGTCGGCTTTCGCAATTTCATTGCTGTTATGTTACTCTTAATAACTTTGAAGTCAAGTGTTATTTAGTCAAAAGTTACGATTGCTATTTTATGAACCGTGTGGATTGTATTTTTGTTGTGTTTAATTTGTAATGTTAGTAACCCATGGTCTGGGCTTTTGCGGACGAGCAAAGAGGAACGTACGAACATCCGTGGTGATGATAGGAAGTCGGTTTTAAAAGAGAGCATCTGTGGTGGTGCTCATGCGTCTATAGCAGTGCGTCTTCAAAGGTTACAATTTAAATTTACAATTTAAGCTCGTCGCATTGCAGTGCAATTTTTTTTATATATAATCTTTGTTTAATTATATACATCTATATATATTTTAGCGTCGAAATAAAGATTTCTTTCTTTCTTTCAGTTATGACTAACTAACTAAGGTCAGCCGTGACCACGATCCATGCAACTTGGTCGAAATATGGGCGTATATATTACTTTAATAACATTACAATTTCAGTTAAACGAGTATATTGCTTAAAAAAGTAAGGTGGAACATGGGAAGAGAATTGGAGCTGAGCGAAGCCGCAAAATCACAGACCATGAGTACCCTTTCGCCATAACAACAGCGACGTTGAATTCATTTGATAAAATCGCCGATTACACTAACTTAAATTGCATTTTCTTATTTAACATAAACTTGCAACACTGAACTTGCCGTAACTCGTAAACCCTTTGCGGTGGCAAAAGTCTGTAATTCTAGCAAACGTTGCCAAGTGTTTAACCTACTTTTGCGTTAACCTCGACTAATCTTAGTTCAAAAACAAACCACCATTACATTGAGAGTTAATATATAACATTACAAAAGTAACTTGGTTATGGAACTTCTCTTAAAGACAATACTTATTCGGCTTAAGATAGACAATAGATCTATTGGGGGAATATTGTTATATATACATACTAAGGGCCCTTACGGGCTTCGCACGGACGTTTATTTTTTAACTGCGTAGGGAACCAACTGCACGTTCTTCTACCTTTCTCATAGATGTGCACGCCGCTCTCCCGTACTCTGGTGTAAGCTGCGTGCTGGCAGCGTAGGCGTTGCGTTAGTACACATTTTAATCAAGTGTAATTTTTCCGTGATTGCATGTTTTAAATATTTATATTAATTAATCTAATTCTGTTTAATATATATTTTTCATGAAGTATCATTATGAAATACCATTGTTTATAATTGCCATAAGTAAACAATTACCTCAATTTTCAATTTAGCTCGAATTTAGCTCATATTATATACTTGGGAGCCAAAAAATACCACAACCCCGACGTCCAGCAAATGATCTGAAAATGACCACGTCTCAGACAAAACCAGCCGCAATTTGCTCGAGAATATACAAATTGGACGTCCGATCGCTGGAGGGCAGTTATGTGTAGTGAAGAGTGCAGTCTAAGGGCTACACGGCCGCGGTGGATGAAAAGTAGAGGGCAGCAGTCATCAGAATCACTTACACAATGCTGCATTAGCGATTGTGTCTCTAATGTCAGTGGGCCCTATGTGTTTTAGTTTAGTTTAGTTTTAGTATGTTTAACATTGTGTTCATCATTGGAGCAAATTATTTTTACATTAAAAATAAGCGCTTGACTACGATGCCACCTGATAGTAAGTGGTATGTAGTCTTTGGTGGTGAAGCGCACTAACTTTGTAAAAGCCTATTCACTTTTGACTTGAAGACATTTACATTATAATCAAACGGAAATACTGACGCGAGAAACTTATTTCTGTCCTTCGCGGTACGGATGATAAAGGGCGAGGCGAAGCGCGTCGTTCGTACAGGCGGGGTGTTCACGACAAAGGGATGGATACCGGCCGTACGTCAGCTCGATCGATGGTGGAAAGGAGGTGAGAGAATTAAGTCATGTAATTCCTGCGCACACTCTCCAATGGGTATCCTGTAGGATACCGAGAGCAACTCTGCGCCTGTGCTCGAGGCTTTGAAGGGTAGACTCATCCAGTTTAGGGTTACTTAAAGCCTCTTAGCACGCTTCTCTATTGAATCCAATGCTGAAATGTGACATCCTGGCCCTTGATCGGGAGGGTTGGTTGTAACAGATACGTAGAGGAAGTACTTGAATTGAACTCCATGTCAGACCAATTTTATGGCTTATGGCAGAATTTAAGCCACAGCAGATGATGCCACATCTTGTCAAGACAGTTCGCGATAATATCGTAGATGTCGGAATTCATTGACATGCCAGCCCGCAGTCAGTACTGAGGTCTGTACCTCAACCCAATCCAACACGGTTGGAACGCGCTCGAGCAGGAAAGTCGCAACTCCTGCACGACTTATTTTAACTACCGTTCAATCGTATCACTAGAAAGGTAATAAAGTAAACATTAAGATGGCATTGCAGTTTTATAATTTTTTATCAACTTCTTGTATCAATTTTTAATATCAACTTTTATCAAGTAAGTTTAAAATTATCATCACTAGTTATAAAAATGACCTACATAACGTAGGTAAAAATAACCTACTTTTAAAGTGGAAACGATGACAAAACCATTATAGCCTATTCGTTCGATTGAATCGATAATCGCTTCTTTGTCTCGGATCCCATCACTCCAATAAGTAATTCTAACGGTCTGGGATCGTGCCTACGATACGTTATATACGAACTAACATAGTTCCTCTTTGACCTAAAACGCTCTATCCCAACTTATCTCTGATGTAAACGATGCAAGAGTGATGGCTTTAACCCGTTCTAAAAACAACTTTATCCTGTGTCTCTAAAGTTCAATTTACCTCGGATTAAGTTGCAAGTAGTTCGGCCAGCGAAGTTAGTTTCATTCGTGAGACCCGCTCAATGACTGCGATAGGATCGACTCAGGCTGTTTTGTTTCCTTATTTCGTCAGGGTTATCTCAAGATGAGCGACACTTGGGTCAAGTATCTGTCTGTGGGTTGAACTACTATGGGGCTGTAAAATAAATTAAATTGTACTTCGATTTTCAAGAATATTATGCGCAGGATGTTCCCGCCGGCGGTGTTAAGAGTCGACAAAAATTATCGTTATTGATATCTCCTCAGCTTACGTAATGTACAGCGATTTTTGTTGGGCTCAGTGTATATTTTGTAATAAAGTCAAGTCAGACAAATTAACTTTTTCATGTATTAAACAGGCAATCGAGCATACGAATCTCCTGGTGGTAATCGCTGCTACGCATGAACGCCGATCAGATTCCTCACGATGTTTTCCTTTACCTTAGCAAGTGATAATCAACTTCTGATACGCACATAAGTTTGAAAATTAGAGGTGCACGCAGCAGGATTTGAACCCGGGACCTCCGTTCGTGATACCAACGTTCAAACCATTAGGCTATTACTGCTTACGCTACGCACTTATACTAATAATTACGTTTATGTATATAATTCTGTAAAATTTATTATGCACACCATAGAGCATCATTACTATACGTATAAGAAATCTGTAGCCGATCGCTGTCTTAGAAGTTATGAGGAAAAATCTTATAGGAGGTTTGTAGGAAGCAATACAACACAAAACAGCCCTTTTTAGATTTTTTTGTCTCTACGTCTGTTTGTCTGTTTCTTTGTACGCGCTAATATCAGAAACGGCTGGTCCAATTTGAATGCGGTTTTCACGAACGATGTTAATGATGAGGTTAAATTTGAATTGACAGTTAGGGGAGGGGTATTTTTAATATAATCGATGCACAATTAAAAAAATATGGCAATTTTAAAATTCCGTCTATACAATTTCCTTGCGATCGGAGTTGCGGGCTCAGCTAGTAAATATAATTTTAATATTAGAACGGAAGAAAAATGATTTTTGTATTTTTTTTTGTTTTTAAAAAGCCATTGTTAAATAGTTTATCGAGCAAGACATTACTTATTATCATACGAGTAGAGTTGTTTACTACAGATTTTTTGTTTATTATTTTTAATGGTATACTTAATTTGTTAATTTCTTAAAACTAATTAAATGATTTAAATTTGAACTAGAATGGTGTAAAAAAAAATAAGGGTTTATAACATTTTATTTACAGGAAAAAGTCAGATATAAATTGAAAATAAAGGGCAACGAAATATGAAGTAATATTTGTACGAAAGTAGCTAGGATGAGACTCCTTTTTATGATTACTTGATTCTCTAGGGTAAAAGGATCGTTGCTTTTAACATCTCGGGTAATATTTTACAATTTTTGGTAATATTAAATCAATTTAGGAATACCGTTGTTAACGTTTAAGTAAAAGGGTTTTTTAATGGCCAGCTCTTCAAGGAATTGACCTCAGAATTCCATTACTTCGAATTAATTTATTTTTCAAATTAAGAATAATATTTCAGTTAGACACAACATCAAATTGCTTTTTCTTTTCGCTGTCGACGTTGAGAGGGATTTATAAATAAAAGTAATTTTGCTTTAATTGATAGATGGTTTTTGGTGTTGTTATTAAAACTGATGTGGTAATGTAAATTTAATTAATGTAGTATAAATTCAATTAATTTTTAATTACTTTAAGTGAGTTTATGTATTACATAAAGTTGTTTGTTTGTTCGTTCTTAATACACGGCCAAAACACTTGTTTGTCGTAGTTTGTGTACGAACTACGACAGAAAGAAAAGGGCCACACTGAAAACCAGTAATCATGGTCTATGAGTGGGCATTTTAAACTGAGTGTGGACCTCTTTTGGCCCTACCTATTTTAAATATTTGCTTTATATTACTTATATAGTTATTGTATGTAAATGTTCGTTTTGGCGCTTATTTGGTTGTTACACTTTTTGTTCTATCGTTGTGTATCTAGTCATGAAAAAAAGTTACATGGATTTGATTATTAGATGGATGGTTTTTCTGTAAAATAATAAATAAGGAAAATCTGGAGTATTTTATGAGGGACCAGTTAAGCTATTTAAGACATTGAAATGCTCACATAGGAAAAGTCTTTCATCGTGATAAGTTTGACCATAATTATGTAAGCATTGAAAATCTGGACAAATGCGGTTACATTACAAATATTTGCAGAATGCCAGCTAGTATCTAATATTACATATGTGTACCTACTTAGGTACGTATGTATCCATACGCAGTACTTCAACTGTTAAGATAAAAAAATATATTTTTTATCAATTCTGTAACCATGGTCGCATTTAATTAACCTCTTCGTCGTTCCTGTGTCATCCAGTAACGTGGACACGTGGTGTGTAATGCGCGAAATTGACGCCAAACGCGTAAATTTGGGACGTAACGCGTAAACGTGTTGCGAATGCGTAAATATAGCGTTTGTAGGGCAGTATATCAGTCGAGCGTAAACCAAGTAGTTCTTACCATTTTTTTTAAAGCATTTTTTGTAGTTTTTATACAATTTTACTGAATAATAGCTGTAATATAAAATTAACTCTTAACATTATTAAGTAATAATTGAATACATGAGTGGATGAAGGTGATATGTCGCATTTTCGGATTTTCGCTGTTTTATGCATGAATGTGCATACAAACAATTTAAAACCTTAAAACAACCCAGATTGTAGCTATTTTAGAACTTAACTTCTTGATGAAGGTGTCATGTATACATTTTTTTTATATCAATATTGGATGAATTTAGTATATTTTTTAAAATAAAGTACTAAAATACATTATATACTCTTTATTGGCTCTCCTATTTTCAAAATATTTAACTGTTGGTACCGCCAGACAGCAGCATGATTTAAGCCCGGGACCTCCCGTTCGAGAGGCTAACGTTCAAACCATTAGGCTATCACAGTTTATGTATCTGACGGGGTGTTCACCTGTTCATAAGAAGCAGTGTCGTAGAGCCATCTTGTAGCGATGAAATGAAAAGTCGAGACTTCACTTGAATAAAGTCTATAACATTGTGCCACTGAAACTATGAAATGACAGTGACCTGTTGCAGTAGGGCAAAGTCAGTGTAATTCGAGGCGTCGACATGAACGATGGTAACTACGGAGTATCTCCATCACTGTATCATCATCTCTGTCACTGTATTTCCATCATTTTTACTGAGATTCGTAATCCGACTATATCTGTGTAATCCGTTGTGATTTTATAACAGGATTGTGTCCACGAACAACCAAGTGGCTTAGCAAGTCCACGTCTATAATATTTTGGATCTCAGACCATGGGCCGACCATTCTTGTAAGTTTTATTTCAGGGATTTGAGAATTAATTGTTATCAAAGAGGGCAGGATCTAAATACTTGCAAATGGGTGGTAGATTTTGGAACAGTTTTCAGGTTAACAAAATAGCATATCTATATATATATAAATGAATGTTTGTCTGTATGTCCTTCACAGATTCGTGAACTATGCATTTGATCATGTGATGATCTTTAGCAAAGTTGTTGTGCATGAGCCTACGAAGGTTTCTGAGTTGGTACGATCAATTTTCGCCAGTGTGATTCCAATGAATCAGTGACCTGCACACGCACACAAAACTATATATAATGATTAATTTCAAACGCGGCCGATGCCGCGGGCATAGCTAGTGTCTAATAAATCTTAACAACAAAATCTACTATATATCTACAAACAGGATATTTTTTAATACTTTTTTGCAATATTTTAATTTATAGAGAATCAGGTAAAGGCGACTATTTTGATCCATATACAAAAAAATCAAAGAATTAATCTAATTACAGTTATAACAAAATATATAATTAGGTACATATAATTTAAAAATACAGTTACATGTTGTAATTGTCCATACTAGGATGTCAACCGGAACGGCACGTTGCGTGAAAGAAATGCAAAATACTAAATACTAAAGATTTTCATAAATAAAACGCATCTCTAGGGTTTTAGATCGGACTAAAAGCCACATAAAATGTTCGAAGTTTAATTGGTTCGAGTGGATTCGGATGGAAAAAATGTAATTGACCGTTAAAACTGGGCTGAGTGGCCTCCATCATACCCATACGGGAGTTATAATCGTATCGGGAAGTATAATCTTTCAGGGTTCTGTACCTAATGGTCTTCCTGTAGGGTCACCATGAGAGGAGATCCTATCATGCAAGTGCAAAACAGGCTGGATGTAGCAGTCAGTTCTGTACCGGTGTCAATACTCAACCATGAAACTAAATTACTGATGCTTCCTCGTTGTCCTCCATCCGACATTCTTATAGCTATAAAGAGACACATAGTCTCTTAGCCATGTCAACCTAAATACTTAATATTTTTACAGAATATATATTGTTTTTGCTTCTATATCAACTAATACTAAAAATTGTTTTTATTAAAATCAAATCAAATCCAAAGTTCAGATATTCGAAGTTTATTTTTTAAGCCCGTTTCGAAAGTCAAACTACGTCATACATTTCAAATCGGTCCACTCGTTCTCGAGTTTTGGCGAAACTAACGACCATCAATTCATTTTTATATATAAGTTGTTTTCTGTTCTTGGTGAGAACTCCTATAAGGTGAGATACAAGTTACCATGTGTAATCTTAAACATATCAATTCCATTTCCGCCTCTAGCTACAACAGTTCGAACTTCATTCAAACATGGATAGTAATGGACTACGAAAACTAACTTGCGTCGAGTATGGTTGAGTTTGGTATAATAGGGGACCGGAAAACTTCCACAGATTGCTTATATTGATTTGAGCGATTCATGTGTCAATAGAAGTATATAACTTCTTTAAGAAAAGACAAGACATGCTAAGAAGATTTTTTTGCCGTTTGTTCTTCTCATCACCTTTCCGACAAGGTATTTGACTAAAAAATGATGTTAATAAGACGAATATCTACATAAATGAACCTGAATTGTATATTAATGTTCGATTAGATTGACAAATGAATGGCTGAATGCTGCCTAAAATAGCATTACCAGGACACAATATTTTATATATGCAAATAAATAAACAAATGAACTTTGAATTTAATTTATATCGTGAAACCGCTTACGAAAAACATCCGTATTCAAGAACAATAAGCCTTCACACGACTCTTAAGTAACGTTTTATGCTGCGCGCTCGTCTTCCCAAACTATACAGTTTATGAACAGCACTCATTTCCCGTATTTTACAAATGGTACTGTAGTGTGCGACGTGTAGGATGCGTAAGTATGCTTATTTCAAAATACTATAAGAATTTTGAATTTAGATCGCTTGAAATGGTTCAGTTCAGTGATTTAAAACATTAGTAAGGATTGCAGAACGATGTCTGCAGCGTCAGCTAGTAAATACGAGTTAAATGACGATTAAATATTACCTTAAATTAAGGTAGAAATTGCCTTTTGAAAGTCAATATGAAGGCATCATAAAGTCCGTCTGAAACTGTAATGTAGAAATAGCCTTGTAAAGTCAATATGAAGCTGTTATAAAGCCTCCAGGGTTACCTCAGCCAATTATGGTACAAATAAGGATTTGTGCTGTTGGACTAAACTCAATCAGATGCGATTAATGCTCGTTTAAAAGTTTTTAAGTAATGTAGGTACGGTTTTTGTAGGTATAAGTTGGTATATGTTGTAAAACATTTTAAAGTACATAGTCTGACAGGCCCGCTAGTATATTTTATATATTACTAGCTGTTCCCGCGACTTCATTCGCGTTTGAAATCGTTTGTAATAATTATTTATATATAAATAAATATTATACACATATACACGCATATATATATATATATATAAATACATACATACATATATATATATATATATATATATGTATGCGTGTATATGTCATTGAACTCCTCCTGAGCGACTGGAACGACGACACAACTACTTTGCTGAAGATCAATGATCAAATGCATACTTTACGACTCTATAAAGGACATACAGACAAACCTTCATTTTTATATATATAAATAAAGGTAATTAAACTTTACCTGAAGCTGTAACCTATAAATTGCCTTTTAAAAGTCGATATGAAGGTGTCATAAAGTCTTCTGTGTTACGTCAGTCAATTACGATACGAATAAGTTTCTGCGCTGTTGGACTAAACTCAAGCGGACGCGATACATGCTCGTTTTCACACGCCATTAGCTCTTTATCTGAACGTTGTGGAAATGCAGGCTATGAATTTATTTTTCGTTAGGCTTTTTTGCATTCGTTTTATCTTCAATGAAATACGGTACAATTAATTTAAGTGATATA
>DWKC01000894.1:0-11230 GCA_018249195.1 Racta chiria
CTCCCATACACAAAAAAAAATATTTTTCTATATATTATTTCACTGCTTTCTTACCATGTTATATATATATATATATTCCAAATTACAGCTTTAGGTACAACTAGGGGTCTCTGCGCTAGAATGCGGAAGAAAGGTTGAAGCTATAAGGTATCCAAATTTTCTGCAAAACCCTAAAAAGCATTATCTATTTTTCGCTCACTTAAACCGATATTATTTTGGCCCCGTGAGTCGCCAGGCTAAATTTAATATCCTCAACACGCCTTCTAAGACTCATTACTCTTGAATGATTCTCGTTAATCGATATAAGGTCAATCGAATTCTAATAACAAACTCGATTTAACATTCAACAGTCACTTTATTCAACATTCCACTAATTGTCGGCCCCAAACATTTTCATCGCCTGATGCGACGTTTGACTACACAAAGAGAATGTCTGTCTACACAAAGCGGACGATGTACAAGGCTGTTAATCGCAGCGTTTATGTTTAGCGAAGTTCGTCACGTGTCCCACTTCTAACATCCTTCCTAATAATAAGCGGGTAGTGTGCCTTCTCCCTAAGTTATTTTGTGACCTGCGTAACACGTGTCATATCGTCGATTGTTTGCGAGTAGGCGAGCGCTAAGCTACATATTAAAATTAAATTAAATTTTAACATTGAACGATTAGTAACTGTCTAAATACATTATTACAAATACGTTACACACATTGTTAATTTGATGACATTTTAATATTTTTAAATTTTGTATTAAATTTGCATGCCAGTTATAGTAAGCGACACCAGACATAATTGTAATATTAACCATTTCTATCACGTCCTGTATAATAAAGTTTGTAAAAGAAACAATTCGTTTCAGGCAGAACCACTGCAACATTCTGTGGTCTTAACCATGCCACATTTGAGTTTGGAATTAAATCATGACTTTTCCGTAGCGTTTGTAATAGCGGGATTGATAAGGCATGCTAAGAACTTTCTGTTCTTAATTTTCAGGAGTTGTCTATTCAAGGCTTGGAATGTTACATTCAAGAAACCTAACAACAATGATTGTTGTTACTTTTACAAATAACGTTAGTACATATTACGCTATAGGACAAAGAAACAGAATAACACAGAAGAATTTTGTATTTTTATCACAACAATTTTTAAAATTTTCTCACTCGGTACTTTATTTTAGTATGCTTTAACACTATGAACTCTGCAGACGTTGTTCTTCAATTTATTTATAAGTTTTATCACAATCGCATTGACGGTTTGCTCGAGCATGGCGAACGAACAAACGTACAAACAACTATTTTGTTTATTAAAAATATTTATTATAATGTGGTAAAAATTGTTTTATAATGGGCGGCATTAAGTCCGCCCATTGTAACCCCTAACTTGAGGTTTTCAACAAAGTGTAAAATAAAAATAAATAAATAAAAATACTGTATAAGTTAATATACGATACGATAAGACAAGATGTAGGCGAATAATAATACCCATTTCGTTGAAACAGAAAGTCAGCCGCGTTCGGTGAGACAAGTGGCTGTATCACATAATCTCAAAAGGAGTCTTGTTGCGATTAAGCGAGCGTCATGAACCCGCAGTCGTATGTTAATATATAAGTTAATTATGCATATCGCATGCGTGAAATAAGCTCGGTTTCGCCCCGGAATCCCGCAGATTGCCCGCGTATTTAAACCCGGGGTGGGTGAATCTGCACAAAATTGCAAATAACTTCTTTGTTTAGATGTAATTTATTAAATTTATGTTAATTAGATGGGTTTAAAACTTTCTATGTTTTTTGTTGCTGACAAAGCTCTGGATTGGGTTTGAGGCTTTTTAGGGTTCCATAGAAAATACGGAATTATTATAGTTTCGCCATGTCCGTCCACATTCCAGTTAAGCACGATTCCTAGATTAAGCACGGGTCTCTCCTCCTATCTGAGGAAGCGTAAAGCATATTCCACCACGCGGCTCTAATGCGGTTTGGTGAATGGGTTGCCAAACCCTGGTGTTAAAAGTTTTATGTCACCGGAATACCTCTGACAAGGCAACAGCTTCCATCCAACTAACAAACGGGACCGATGTTTTACGAACCCTCCGAAGGGCAGAAGCGTTCAAGAAATACCTAGCGGTCACCCATTTACTATCGACTTCTTTCTTCTTTGCAACCCTTATCTGTCCCACTAGTGGGCTAGGGTCTCCACTCACAACGTGAAGCGTACATGCCATAGTCCATCACCTTTCAGGACTTGATGAGAACTCTCGGCAACGCAGGTTTCCGCACGATGTTTTCCTTCACCGTAGCAAGTGATAGTCAACTTCTAATACGCACACAATTTTACTATCGACTAGCTGTCGCTTAACTTTGCCGATCACTGACAATCAACACAAGCCGCCGAATGCTATAAGCGCTTAGATTATTCGTCTTCGCTTCAATATTAACGAGAATGCTGTGACAATGGTATCGATATCCCTTTATATTACTGTTCGACATTTCACACAAATTGGATAATGTAGGAGTACATCACCCCAGACAAAATGTCGGCGCCATTTTGTTTAAATCCCATATGACAATATTAGGCAAAATTTTACTGTAAAAAACAAAATTTACCGAGGCAAATTGAATGTATTACATTAATAATATAGTAGGTAATTTGTTGTTAGTGGGTTATCTTGTATACAGATAAAATGTATTGCCTCGAGAAAGGCAGGACAGATTTAAACAATTTTATTTTTGATGTGCTCTGGGTAATTCTGTGTAATTTTAAAAGTATAGAAAAAAATGATTCTTGTTAGTAACTTATATGAGCCTCTAGGAGATCAGTTAAACATAAATCCAATAAATAAATAAATTTATACCTTTGATTCTTTCACGCAAACACTACTGAATGGATCTGAATGAATTTGGCAATGAGATAGATTATAATCTAAAAGTTAATTGACCTACGTGTTAACGTAAGTTACTTCTTATCAACACACCACACGGGTGAAGTCGCAGGCGGAAACTAATCCATACATGATTCCTTATCCATTCTATCCGTGGTATTCAAACAAAGCCGGATAATTTTGTAACATATAGCATTGGGAGCGGGTACATTCGTGTGATTGTATTAACGTGTATTCCACGAAACCTCAGGGGATTGCGCGAATCCCGGATTTTTGGTATCGGCTGCTATCACGTACTGTCACTCACCTCGGCTCCGGGATAACTATATCTGTACCGAATAACTAGACATAGTGTGAGAAACAATGTATACATATAATAATTCTGTAACTGATTGCTGTCTGTACGTGGTAGATATTTGGGAAAAATCATTACTGATAACTTTTAACTTAAAAAAATAGCAATCAAAATAATGATTTTTAGATTTCTTTTATCTATTTATTGGTTTGTCCAAATCTACTACGCACTAATCTAAATAAATTCTGGTGCGTTCCCGTGGTTCTGAGGGCACATTGAACAATCCGTTACGGTTGTTAACGAAAGCAGCCGCTTTGCCCGGTCGGATGTCTACGGACGGCATAAAAAAAACCGACACGTTGGCCACTAATTCGCATAAGAGTAGCATGGTGGAGCACGCTGTAGATCTCGACAGAATGAGGAGAACCTCTACTGGGTCGTTAATAGTTTGAAGGTAATGTACGAGAGAAGCAAGTATTAACCAAGTATTAGTGGTAAACATTAATAAAATAAACACGTATGTACGTACATACAAAACACGTCGCCAAAGCATATAAGTTGATATGTAAGTATTATTATCACTCTGACGTCACTTTGTTTGTATTTGATTTCGTTGTAAGAGGTGATTTCATCTCCGATATCGGGCAGAGACTGAAAGCATTGGGGTGTCGACAAACAAGCTTTGCATTACTTCCCATTTACCCGACCGAGGAGATATATGGGTAACGTTAATGCGCAAAAAATCCAACGAATCCCTCAACTAAAGTACACAATACGTGATAATAAACAATGTACAGTATACAGCCCTCGGTTTCTGCGATACAATATTCTCCTTTGTTTGAGAACGGATTCAAAATTAAATGTTTAAAATTTTATACGTCGGGCGCCGCAGCGTTTTGTCTCCGGATTCGTAGGACAAATATAAAGCGTTCTCTAAGAATTTTTCATAGTTCTCTAGTTCATATTGACTTAGTATCTACCTAACCTAACCGCATCTAAGGCCATCAGTTTCTGGCACAACATATTTTATAATAAAAAAACGACTTCAAATGACATCAACATATAAAATGAGAACGAAGTCGAAGTTAATTATAAACATGTATTATTAGCGAGAACTCAAAAACTACTCGCCATTTACAACGTAACAAGGATCAGCTTTCGAATAAAAGAAGAATCATCAAAATCAGTACATCCTATAAAAAGTTACGAGGTAACGAATATAAAAGAGAACAATCGAATTGAGAACCTTCTCTTTTTTGATGTCGGTTAAGAACATTACACCAATAGAACTTATTTCGATAAGCAGATCAAACGGCGCAAATGGAGCTGGATTGGCCACACTCTCCGAAAGTATCTAAACAACATCCCGAAGCAAGCTCTAGACTGGAATCCCCAAGGAAAGCGAAAACGGTTTCGTCCTAGACAGAACTGTCAGCGACTATCATTGCATAAGCGGAGGCTTTCGGAAAGACCCGGACTGAATTAAATGCGCAGCTCAGGACCAACCGGGATGGAGACGCACTGAGGACGCCCTCGGCCCCATCTAGAGGACGTAGCAATATAAGTCATGTTATATTATACACCGCATATTGTACCCACCAATAGTTGTTATTAATGGTACGACACAATTTTGAATCGACCAATCACGGTTATTATTTTGACGCTCCCCGCTTACCACCGCGCTTTGATTGTTTGCTAGTAATATAAGTCCACAGTGCACAGTCTCAAAATCACAGCTGATTTCAAAGCCACGAAGGAGTGTACTGAAATCTTAATATTCTGCATTATAACGGTTATGTGCAGACATATTTTATTTCTACTCTACATAGGGAACAAAGTAAAGCTAAGCGCGAGGAAGCTTCCTCTCTTTACCCGAGAGACACATTGATAGTGCCCGAGCACAGCGCCCTGGGGAAGACCGGAGCATTTGTGCATTTTTATACCGTCATTTTAAAACAATGGCTACATTAAAATATACATTCAATTATGCTTTTTATTTAAATTTTTTAAACTTCAAAAAAACTAAATTCTCCGATAAGAATTCTTTTATTCAATTCTTCTGTATGTAACTGTCTGTTACTCATATCCTTGTCTATTTAAAATTCTACATGTTTTGTGTTCTATTGTTTCTAATTAATATGTTGAAAATTGTTTTTATTGTGTTTGCTGTGGATTAAGCTTGATAGTATACCTAAATATGCAATGAGAAAAATAACAGACAATGTAAGCATAAGGATGGTGGTATTTTTATTTACGAGGTATTTTTTTATACAAATGATAGGGAAGAGTTCAAAGGACCCCTGGGTCTGTTCGCAGGTGAGGTGAAATTTATGTACGAATTTAGGATTAAATTTCTTTAAACCTTATGATTCGGTTTACGGGTCTCTTCTCATAATTGGGAAGGGAAAGAGCAGATTCTACCACACTGCTTCAACGTGAATTGAAGAAGTAGATAACCACAATCCAAGTGTCAGACGTCGTTACGCCACACAAAGGCCTTCGACATGCCTTAACGACTACTCTAACGATAACAATCGGATAACTTTACGTGCCCTAGAAGTACGGAAACTTTCAAAAACCTAACATATGTGCCTTTCGTCATCGTACATACCACGCTCGCTGTTGCTTCACCGATCCGATCAGAGGGCCGAGGCAAGCCAAGCTATGCCCGCTTCTGGATTAGATTACCTTAGTTCAATCTGCTGGAGTAATTTCGTTTGTTCAGAAATACTATCAACGGCGGAGTGGTGTTACACGCGTTGCTCTAAATAAGGGCCTATATACTTAGCTTTTATCGATATTGTCTTTCATTTTTAGATTCGGTTAAGATAACAACTGAGAAAATATATTTAACACAAAAGTCACTAGGTTTTGTATATTTTGAGACGATTTCCCACGGTCTGTGATTTTACGAACGAGTACTTCGCACCGTAGGAGTAGAGGGTTCAAAGTAGTACAGCCGAGTATGAAGCAGTGCAGAAAAAGTTCTAAATTATATTATACTTTAATCAACATGGTCGCGTCTCAATCGCATAATACGACTCATGGGAAAACTTAAGTGGCAGGCCGGGCGTCCGCACAACTCCGTACCGTTGGAAGCCACGTTTAGGATCACCAATGCGGCGGCTCACCAGGCGGTAGTCACTTTCCATCGGATACCCCGTCTGTTCGTTTGCCTGATTATGTCGTAAAAAACCAATCCAGTTTCCGACCGCGCCCAATTGCTTAACGCAGCCGACTACTCACATTAGACACAAGCAGCAGCGTTATAAGCGCTTCATCACTTACACACACATACACATGGCTATAGCCCATTAATGGCCCACTACCGAGCGCGGGTACTACGGGCACTAACTGATTTCAAACACACTAACAACATACCGCTTAAGGATGGGTGATGGGTGACAGAAGAAGAATGCGTAGGAGGAGGACTGAAGGAGGAAGAGAAAAAAAAGAGTACTGGCTCTTAAACTCCCATCGCTGAAATAACCGGAATCAATCACGTCACTAACTGACTACAGACACACCAACAACATACCGCTTCAGGATGGGGGACAGAAGAAGAATAGGAAGGAGGAGGACTGAAGGACAGGGAGTTGATTAAAATACCCGAAAGAGACTGCAGCCCGTGGTATAGTCTGATACTGTAAATTAAGTCTTTTTCTTTCCAGGGTCATGATACAATTGCCATGGCGCTTTGTTTTATGCTTACAAGGATTGCAAATGAAACAAAAATACAGGTATGTTCCTACACAGTAATTTGTCACACACAACATTCTAAAATTAAACTTCTTTTGTACGATAACTTATAATTCACTACGTGAGTGAGTGATGAAATAAATATTTAGATTTTTAATTAATTTTGAATGAGGTGGTTGAGATCTCATCCTCTTGTATGAGGTTCAAAATACAACCTAGACTTTTTGGGCGCCTCAATAAAAAGTATATTAATTCCTATACGGTAACATAAGTACCTAATTATCGTGTCGAAACACGTACCTACATAAATCTTAAGTATCGAAATACTTACTCATACATAAATAGTATCTCATATTGTTTTTCAGTAAAAGCACTTACTGTGTACTACCGCGTACTTCGTAGGGTAAGATAATTGTTCTTTATAGAAGACAAGCAAACAAGCAAGAAGGCAAGCAATCTTCATAGAAAGCACACAAAATAAGCCACATACTAGTACATCGTCTACGCAGACCTTTATTAATTCAACCATGCATAAATATTGTACTCTAAACTCAACAAACAACTTGCATTCGTTCCTATTCAGTTCTAAACGGACCTCACTACTCAGCTATGAAAGAATACACAAACAAATGTTCTTTTATGTTTTTCAGGAAAATATTTACGACGAAATACGGACTATTTTTGGTGACTCCCAACGGGTACCAACGATGGAAGATTTCAATGATATGAAATATCTGGAATGCTGTATTAAAGAGTCGTTACGGATTTACCCCAGCGTGCCTTTCATAGCAAGAAAACTACTCGAAGACACGATGTTGAGTAAGCAAATTAAATTGTGAATAGGCTTCTTCCTTTTTTCTTCAGTTCTGTTTAAAGAATCTTTATTTCTCATAAGACAAAGTACATAGTCAGTTAGAATGAGAAACTGAACTATTATTAAAGTAAAATTATGTTCGGCAAAGTTTTGAGTGTGAGTGTGTGAGTGAGTCTCAGTGCGCGTGTGTAAATGTGTGAGTTGCATGCGTATATTTGTGTGTGTAAGCATGTGTATGTCTCTGTGTAATTAAGTCCTCTATATTTGTGTATATTGTTGTTTATACTTGTTAATTGTTACTAAGAAGGTGGTTCTGTACCAAGGGTTTCAATTTTGTGGAAGAATTTACGTTTGTTATGCGTTTTGGCAAGTTGTTGTATATTCTAGCTCCTTCTCTATGCTAGTTAGTCCAAAGCGTGTCCGGGATTTTGATATCAGTAGTATGTTGGTATTATTCCTGTTTGCAGTATTTTCTGGGAGCTATGAGGTTAAAGTGTAATAGCAATTTTAATATTCTTCTTTTAAGCATGCATGTGTTATAATGTATATGTCCGTTAATGTGGTCTACCATCCAAGATTACATCGCCACGTACCATCAGATGGATTTGTAGTCAAACGTTAGCTTATAGTAACTAAAAACAAAATTTACTAGAAAAATCTGTGCCTATCCGCATTGGATCTGTCTAGTGGAGTATGGTTTAAGTCTCTTCAGTCCTGAGAACAGACCCGTGATCACTAAAATGCAATAAAAAAAATCGACATTAAAAATTAAATTCAAAATTATGAAATCCGCGCGGTCCGCTCGCGCCTTAATTATATTTATCTGAATAACCGTCTGGTTCTCACGTACGCCGAGTTTTAATTTCTCACACTTTTTTACCACCAAACGCACTTGTCTTGTAGCCAACCAACCAAAGATGGCCACGGCTTCCATCTCATTTTTCAGTTCTCGTGAAGGTAGGTAAATATTGAGGGTAGTTAGTAAAAAAAATAGGGTGATTCGTTAGATAATAAAGTAATCTTACCCCACAAAACAACAATGAATGAAGTAAATAGACTTTTCACAACCTAAAATACAACTATTATAATAGTTTGTCCATCTTGACGAAATTTGTTTCCACGCAATTTAATGACTTTTTGAATTGATTGATGAATTTAATGACAATTTTTTTATTAAAAATAAGCTCCAAGAATCTGCATAATTAATATAGAATGTAATTTAAGTAACTAGTTAAAAATTGTTTCAAGTTTGATATCTTTATTACATTTAAATTTGTTATTTAATTTCAGCTTTTAGTACACTTTTATAAATGTAAATTTACTCAACAGTTCGTTTAATAATTAATTTTTTTGAAGCTATATTAATATTTATGTTTTTAAACAAATCTCAATTTATTTCCGTGTCCTTTCCGACTCCCGCGCATCTCGATAACAAAAGAAAGTTATCGTGTCTCGCATGTTATGATGCCAAGCGATCAAGCGATATGATGCAATGTGATTGATGGTCTAAGATTATTTTATCATTAATTTAAATCTGCACATCATTCGTGATGACTATTTTTATAAGATGTAATACTAGTTTTAATTTTTCGACCTCCTGGTTTATTTTTTAATCATGATACTTAAGAAACAAGGAAGTTGAATCGTTAATTCATTATATAAAACCTGTGCAAACTCTTGAATGTCGACATTATTTATTTAATTCCTTTTCTCATCGTCCTAATGGACGGCCTTTATATGAAATCATTTATTTTTTCATTGTCTGTTTATATTAATTAGTTACATCATCGTCTTATTAGTTTATTAAAGCTATTCCGTTTCTTCTTCTTTGATATACAAGTTGTTATAATTCAAATATTTATAATAATTTTAATCAAATTCATCACTTGCTGATATTGTTCACCCTTCTAATAGATCTATTAATTCTTCCGTACTGTCTTGTCTACTGTCTTGAGACTTTTAGCTGGCACTGGAACTGTCTCCCATAAAATAGCGACTTTTAAGCTTTCTCAATGCATCAGAAGCTACGGTAGTATTGATATTTGTTTTTTTTGTATCCTTTATCGAAGAGATAATATACCTATCATTTCCAAGTATTTAATTTTTTTGTACCATTGTATTTCTCCTTTAATTTACGCACGGTATCTTTACTTCAGCATATTACCCACGGTATATTTCGTTGCTTTCTTCCTCTTATTGTCACTGTTCCTCTCTGCTTCATGTTTACAGCTATACCTTTAAGATATGCCTTTAATGTTATTAATAGCCTTTTATTTGTTTTGCATTGGCTATGGAACTGTAAGCTACACTATTTTGTTTATACAGTTATCCAGCAGATTTGGTTCTTTTTGACGGTTTAGCCCAAACATACTTTAAAATCCACTAATACTAGAACGTAAGACATGTCAATTCCACTCTTGCAAAATGGACCGATTCTAAATGCAAATGGACTGATCTATGTGAAGGGTATGCAGAGGTTCTGATATTTTCTCTATCGAATGAAGTTCACAATAAATGTAGTCGTGGGAACCAGCTGTTGTTTGATCAGTTAGTCACATCTCTTAAGGCTTGGGTGACCTATATCATGTTCCTTTCCTATTTCATAGCTCATGACTTTACCTGCTATTGCTTAACCCCGTAAATGATGTTGATAGATTCCTGTTACATAACAATGGAGCTTACATAAGCAAAAGAGTAACTTTGTTCGACGTTGAAATATGTCTAGACCCTAGAGTACTCTAGAGGCACAAAACATTATAACCGCATTAAATTTATTTATTTTCAGGTGGATATGAAATTCCTGGAGGTACAGGAGTCCAAATCCATATATACGACATCCATCACCGAGCAGATATCTACCCAGAGCCTGAGAAATTTATTCCAGAAAGATTCCTTCCAGAGAACAACTTGAAGCGTCATCCGTATGCGTACATACCCTTCAGCGCTGGACCCAGAAACTGCATAGGTTATTTCATTTTATCAATTATTTTTTTATAAGCGGGCAAAACAGTAGAGTAGGGAAGGGGAGTAACAGTAGGGAAGCAGTACATCGCTGAAATAACCGGAATCAATTACGTCACTAACTGACGTATATATATATATGAATGTATTTACAAATATATATGTATATTTATTAGTTGTCTGATCACCATAGTACAAGCTAATGCTAAGTTTGTGATCAGATGGCCGTGTGTGAATTGACCAATAATATTTATTTATTATAGCCTTTATTACATTTAGTTCAACAATGGAAGTCACTAGTCTTGTCCTGATATTCATGGAGCGGTATCTAATTGCGTATGGAGTATGGTTCATAAAATTTATTCACATCGGCCTACGTAAATCACCTAAACGACATTGTTTTTCAAATAAAAGATTCCATAAAGTCCAGCCTATTACAAGTCACGTTTGTTATTGAGAATGGATGTTGTCGTAACGGTTCAGAACTAGACTTAACTTGAGGTGTCTGCGACTTTACGAGAAACTACGATATATTTCGTGGTGGTTTCGATCCCCACCCAAGACAAACTGCAGGCACGTTTGTTCTGTGTC
>DWKC01000895.1:0-11229 GCA_018249195.1 Racta chiria
CAAACCTATACAATGAGATATAAAATTTTATGTAAAAAAAAACAAAACTCAGCCTGCTAGGTACTTAATGTAGAATATTTGCATTTCATTGAAAATGTAGTTAGTGGAAGTCCTACCAAACAACTCCAATATTTTACATGTCATTAAATGATACATCACACAGATTATTAATGTGTATTTTTTTTGTAAAATGTCTTGTAATTTTACCAGGTGCTGCTGATAGAGTTATAAAGATATGGGATTTGGCAAGCGGCAAGCTTAAAGTGTCTCTCACTGGGCATGTTAGTACTGTAAGAGGTAAATAAAACTCATTTTAAACCAAAACACAAATTCAACAGATTATAATATAACAGGTAGAATATAAAGAAAACATACATGAATATGTATATTCTTTACAGAAAATTGTGTATCTTGCTTGTAATTCCCTCTTCTCAGAGAAATCTCTTTTTCATAAATATCTGTAAAGTGTGTGAACCAATCTTGCTCCTGACTTCAATGGTTAATAATATGATCTTTCATTCATGTCCTGAAAGCCGACCTGAGCCCAGCTATGGGAATTGTGATGATGTATTTAACATAATTTGATTTATAAAGACAATGTCTACCATTATTTCAGGATTGGAGGTATCAGCAAGGCATCCATATTTGTTCAGTTGTGGGGAGGACAGGCAGGTCAAATGTTGGGACTTGGAGTATAATAAGGTAAGACAATGCTCGCTATCGCACTGGGGCACCAGGTGACAGGTGTGTGACCTGTCGAAGATTAAATAATTCTTATATTGGTAATCTATTATATAAAAATCTTATGTCACAGTGTTAGTGGTTGAACTTCACCGAAACAGCATGACCAATTTCTATGAAATTTTGTATGTATATTTGGTAGGATGAAGAATAGCTGGTAGGCTATAAGCCCTGACAAGAACCTATTCAGACGTTTTATTTTTACTTTCTTGACAATCATTATTTTTTATATAGTAAAGATTTGCCATTAAGAAAATACCTCAAATTTTCTATATTCTACCCCCTCCCTCCATTTTTTATATTTTGGCTAACATTTGCTTTAAGTTTTTCTAATAATGCATGTGTAATTGACCAAAAAAATATTATTTCTTTCCACACCTCCACAGGTAATCCGTCATTACCACGGGCACCTGTCAGCGGTGTACACGCTGGCGCTGCACCCCACCATCGACGTGCTGGTGACGGCGGGCCGAGACGCTACAGCGCGCGTATGGGACATGCGGACCAAGGCCAATGTGCACACGCTCACTGGACACACGGACACCATCGCCTCGCTAGCCTGCCAATCCGTTGAGCCGCAGGTTGGTACTGAGAGTGTATATAATCTAATATCTAAGTAATATATTACTATTGTTACCCTCATCGCTGAGGAGACCTAATCGACATCAGTGTTGCGCGATCTACAGTGCCGTTTAGGGTCAACAATAACCACCCAACGGCCCAACCATGTTATTGTTAGATATTGTTGATACCAGTTTATTATACCGTAGAAATCACGGAAGCGCATAATAATTTTAGCTTTAACTAGTCATACGACGAGCTATGAAATATTATAACATTACTCATTATTATTATGGTAATAATACAAATAATAAAATATTTCGAATCATTAATTGATATTTCCATTTCCAGATCATAACAGGCTCGCACGACTCAACCATTCGTCTATGGGACTTAGCAGCGGGTAAATCAATGTGTACACTAACCAACCACAAGAAGTCAGTTCGTTCTATCGTGGTCCACCCCACCTTGTACACCTTCGCATCAGCCTCACCGGACAACATCAAGCAATGGAAGTGTCCAGAGGGGAAGTTTATCCAGAACCTGTCTGGACACAACGCGATAGTGAACTGCATGGCTGTGAACCCTGAGGGGGTGTTAGTGAGCGGAGGGGACAACGGGACCATGTTCTGCTGGGACTGGCGGACCGGCTACAACTTCCAAAGGCTGCAGGTGATGTATTAAACTATACCAGCTCACAATATTATTTCAATATCAATAGTGAATCAATCAATTTATCATCAATGTCAGCAATTATTTAACTGTTAATAATTAAGCAGTCAAGTAAGAACCAAATTGAATACAGATTGTTTATCTCATAATTAATTAAAATCCGGTATTGTTACAGTCGGCAGTCCAGCCCGGCTCGATGGACTCGGAGGCGGGTATCTTCTCGATGACATTCGACCAGTCCGGCTCGCGGCTGCTTACGACGGAGGCCGATAAGACCATCAAGATTTACCGCGAGGACGACTCTGCCAGCGAGGAGACCCACCCCGTCAACTGGAGACCAGAGATACTCAAGCGGAGGAAGTTTTAATGATAATAAAATGGTTTATATTGATTATGATGAATTTTATTTTGTGGACTATTTGTTTTTGATGACGACGTCTTATAATTCAATCTAGCCGGCTGCTCGCACCAAAATGCATGACTCATGCGGCGTTTATTATAGCGTATTAAATAAACTCGTATGTAAATCCAAAGATTACTGAGATTAGCGCACACACAATTACAGATTTATTATATGTACTAGCTGTATGACTATTAATTAATATGCCCGCAACTCCGTTCGCGCCGAATTCGTATATACGGAATTATTTAAATTAACATATTTTTTTTATCTGTGCACCGATTTCAATAAAGATACACCTTAGTGAGGCTTAGTGTCAATTCAGCCCATTTAAATCAGTGAAAACCGCATTCAAATAGGATTAACCGTTTCGGAGATTAGCACGACCAAAAAAATCAAAAATATGTTGTTTTTGGTTCTGGAATAGATTCCTTATTATAAACTTACCCAATATTTTTCTACCATGTCTTCTATGCGATCAGTTACAGATTTATTATATGTGTATTTAAATATGATAATGATGACATAATATAATGATCAATGCAGCCCAAGTTTCTAGCTAGAACCCTCTCGCTTAAATTAACCTATAAGCGATTTGTTTTCCAGCTACATGCTTGAACGATAATTCTTTGTTGGCAGTAGATTGTAAATTATTATAAATAATAAGCTACCTCAAATTTATTTATTTATTATTCCAGTCAGGCGGGATCCTAGTTTGAGGTTAAATCCTTAAAAGAATACACATTTTGTTATTCAATTTATTAAAAAATGATAAAATAATATGACACAATTGTTAAATATTTCTCATGGTGCAATTTCAACTTATGGAATGTACAGATCCAAAAGCATGCCAGAAAAAATATTCCGTACCAATGGGCCAGCATGGTGCAAATACAATGCAAGTAAAAGTATATAAAATAATATGTAAATATTTTTTACGTTTTGTTCCTTAATCATTGCCATTTGAATTAAAAAATATATTAATAAATTATAAACAGTTATTACACAATTAACCTTTCACTACAATATAAATATTAAGTAGGATTTTTATATTTCCATAAATCATCATTTACTTTTTTTTAAGATGCTTAGTGGCTGTTATATGAAAATTAATTATTTAATGAGAGCCAGTTGTGTGTAATGTTTAATCTAAATTATTAGTCGTTTATTTATACCAACTACCAACTTGTAGTTCTTGAAGATATAGATAACTTTTATGTTTTACCCATTTTAACTGAAAAGATTGCTGAGGATTATAAGTAAACTATACTGACTATTCAAACACATACAAATAATTAGCAAGTCACTTAACATTGCTTTATAAAGCCGCAAACATAATTTCATTATGCTATTTTCAATTACCAATTTTACCATAAAAAAAGGTGAACATCTGCTACTCCTACCATAAGTATAAAAATATATTTTCATGAATAATAATTAGTTAGGGGTTGTTCAAGTATTACGTAACGCAATTAGAGGGAGGGGGAGGGGGGAGCCTAGTAAAACGTTACGAAGCGTTACAGGGCGGGAGATTCGTACAGCACGTTTTAGGTAAAAAAAAATGGTCACTTGGGTGTTTCGTAACGTTTAGGGATTTGTGGTAAAGACTAAACGTTATATGAGGGGAAGAGAGGAACAAAAATATTCGAAAATTGCGTTACGCCCCCTTACCACCTAATGAGTGTAAAGTTAACAATTAATAAAAATAATAGCAGTCTTTCAAATACAAAACCATAGAAGCGAAACTAATATAGAATACGCGTCGCCCTATGTAAGAAGCATAATATTATTTGCGATACAAGTTATCGTTACAGTGGATTATATCTCATCGTCCAGGTCAAACTGCTCCTCGGGGAAGTCCCCCACTGTGATGTACATCGGTTTCACAAACCCTCCGTACTTGGGCGGACATGTAAAGTATCGCTTACTGTTCACTCTGCGAAATAGAACAATGTTAATTAATGTTAAACAACTTAAATGTAGATTTTCGCACAAGGTTCGAATTCGACCTTTTGCCTTTTAAGAGCATACTTCGCCTCGCTGCTCCATGCGGATGGGTGGAGGGGTTAGCAGTCAACCGAAGTATTGGAAGTTCATAAGCCGCCCGAAGGCCTCCGACATGGCACTACATGACACTTAAGATTGACACAAGCCCATCGGCTATATATAGTTTTTAATGTTATTATTGTAATATTATTATTGTGAAGAGGAAATAAAAACAACTATTATTATAGTAAGCGTCACGTTCAGTCTTTTACAGATAGACAGGTGGGGTAATGTACACGTTCAGCCAATATACAGCCCTTTTTCGGCGCTACCTTTTTTATATAATCTGTATTATATTATATACATCATATATATATTGTAGCGTCCAAATAAAGATTTTTTTCTCTCTTTCAATCACACGACCGGCGCGTACCTAATAGACTAAGAACACTGCAACAAATAAATCGCGTGAAGAGACTCCACGAGTAACGTGAATCGGACCAATGAAGCCTGTGCTCCCAACTTGTGCTATTATACCTTAGAAATACAGCAGTATTACTTACGATCCATCATTCTTTCCGCGCGGCTCATCGTACTGCACACCGATCCACAGCCCGCGCGTGCCCTCCAGCGGGCCGTTGTACCGCACAGTGGCCCGCCGGGCCGGCTGAGACGGCACGCGGACTTCACAACGGGTACCCACTAATACTGCTTCCGCTAGCCTGAATGACAGTAAACAAGCACTTATATCAGCCGCCACATAGTTTTTTGTGCTGAGAATAAACATTTAGACTTATTGAATACAACATATAACAAATAGAATGTGAAAACAGTCTGTGCAACTGGAGCGAAATATAAGTATACTAGTCAAATACGCTTCATATGAAAAGGAATAATTTAGGATTAGGAAAAGGATAAGTATGTACCATAGATGTTTTAAAGTTTCTGTAATGTTCAGTGAGTCACAACAGAGGACCTAATTAGGGTTTGGTAGTATGGTATTCTATAAATTTTGGGAAAAAGTTACTCAAACTTGAAAATCATAACTAGTCAATCATGACACTCAGCACAACAAATAAACAATAGATAAATAAATATCTTAAAACAACTCACACACGGCCATCTGATCCCAAACTAAGCTTGTACTATGGTGATCAGACAACTGATCATTTCAGTTTTTAAATACATACTTAAATAAATGTGTTTTTTACACCCAGACACAGAACAAACATTCCGGTACATCACAGAAAAGTTTGTCCTATTTATATTTTTTAATATCTCACATCAATACATCATCAATTGCAATTAGCTATTATATTATTCAACCGGAATATTAGATCATCTATTGAAATTTCTTGGAAGATCAGTACGTACACCTATATTTAGTAATGTTAGTGTAAATAAACGTTGTTTTTGATAAACTAACAACAATGTATGACGATTACGTAAATATGTTTTCCTACAGTGTACACTAAGGGGTATCGATCCTTTCATGTCTCACTGAAGAAACGTTTGTAGCGCAGCCGCTGGCGTCGGTCTGTTCGAGCGTGTTCAGCAACAATAGAAATAGTCGGTAGGAGCATATGTGACCGGAAGGCTAAAAAGATTCCGAGCGCTTAAGTCCTCCGTGGGGCACGTAAATCAGCCCCGGTTTAACGTTAAATAGCAGATGTTTACGTTAGATAGCAGTTGTTGAGACATGTTGGAGGCCTTCGAGTGGCATAAAACCCTTCGAAATTTTCCAAGGCCGTGGCCTTGAGATTACTTTATTAAACTGCTCAAGTGCAAATGGACTCACTATATTTCAAACCGTATAAAGAAGACACTTAGTTCTGAGTTAGTGGTAAGAAACCCTTACAACCTTGGTATACATTAAAGAGTTATAAATAAATAATATATCTTCTTAAGAACCCATACCTCACATAACGAAAGTCAAAAAAATTACTTTACCTAACATTAGGTACTCCACTTACATGACAAAAAGTTAATAATAATAAAAAACAGAGCCAATCCCAGGTACCTATGATTTAATATCAAATACTATCGACTTGAGTGACTGACTCACGCTATGAATCAATATATCTATGAAATAGGATATTCCAATTTCCTTTCACGAGCGACACCTTAGTGCCTAATGAGAAACAAACTGAAAATAACTGCAATAAACGCTTTAGTGTACACCACTTAACTAAGAGTTTGTAAACGTTTGAATTTGAAGATCGTAAAACGATTAAACGACAAAACTTTAGGGTTTTAGTAATCGTAAACGATTCAATGATATGGCTTGACGAGCCAAAATGGTGAGTGATCACCGCCGCCCGTTAGTTCGTACGAATTGTCTGGTGATAGTCCCGCACGCGCGGTAAAGATAGAAAATGAAGGGAAACATTACATCGCTGAAACAACCGGAATCAATAAAAACACTAACTGACCCCACACACCACAACATACCGCTTCAGGTCGGGTGACAGAAGAAGAATGGGAAGGAGTCTGCCTGGACGGGGAGATAAAGAAGAGAAATTACATTAAAGAAAAACACAAAATAACTTATAAATCTTATTCAAATACGGTTACCGAAAATTCAACACTATCAAAAGAATCAAGATGATCTACATTGACAATACTAAATAATAGAAATAGCTCTATGCTTGTTTTCCTTTCTTAACCTTTCTTGTGAGTTTTCTCTGTGTAAATAGTAGCTGATGCACGTTACTACGCCCACGGAGATATAAGACGTTCCGTTTTCTGAAAAGTTCAAATTATCTGCGTAATTTTCTTAATTTTCCATTTCGTAAGAACATTCCTAACTCCGCTAAAACTCCTAAGCATCTCGGTAACAATAGAAAACTATTGTGTCTCGTCCAGGCGGGCTTTGAGACGTCAAATCGGTAAACTCTTTTCAAGCTACGGCTGACCAAGTGAAATAGGAATTCATTTTTATACTTAGAGTTAACCATAGTAAAGAAATTAGGGAAAATCAGTCCAGTGGTTTCTATATGACGTTACGTGAACGAAGTAGTACTCATTACGTAAGTAGGTACGTATGAAAATACATTATCCTCAAGCTTTAACTATCATTATGTGCATTTAAACCTCATCCAGACTAACCCCAGTGAACTGGGAATCGCTTAATGAATTGTTGCACGCAATGTTGTTTTTAAGTATTTTATGTAACTACCCACCTACTTTAACAAGACCGTTTGAGTTCCTGGAACCATTTCCCAGTATAAACTGCGACGTTGGATGTTTATCTATTTAGTGTAGATACAGTACCTATTTGGGTATAAAATATTGTTGTTTTGATAAGCTTGGCTTCATAGAAAAAACACGTGTTGTTTGGACAATGTAATCCAGGTGTACCAGGTGTGTGAATGACATGCGTTAGAGTGACGTCACACACCATACGTATTATACTATGAAATCGCTGCCCAGATATTACACCTAGCCTGATTTTTATTCTTGAAGCTCTTCCTTCAAGCGAAAGACTACGCTTCTATCGAATACATAAAGAAATTTGTTTTTCAATTCTTTCAACACCTTTGCTTTTTATATTCTTAAGTGTCTATCCAGCCAGAAACCAGAACATGTACGACCTATCTTAAACAATGTATGTATGATAAATCTGTAGCTGATCGCTGTCTCTACATAGATGATGTGAATGTGGAAGAAACATATATAGGGGAAGGTTTGTAGGAAGAATAGAACACAAAACAAGAATTTTTAGAGTTTTTGTTTTTATCTGATTTTCTGCATGTCTGTTTGTAATTTTTTCTGTTTGTCTGTGCCTTTGTTCGCGCTAATCTCAGAAACGGTTGATACGATTTAAATACTGTTTTCACTGATATATTGAGCTAAGCTTGGATTGACACTTAGGGATATTTTTTTTAAATCGTGCCCAATTAAAAATGAATATGACTATTTAAAAAATTCTGTGTAGATTAATTCTGCGCGAACGGATTCGCGTGCTCAGTTAGTGACAGATAAAGAAATGAAAAAAATCTACACAGTCGCTATTGGTCCCTCGCTGTTCCATGACATATGTTGCGTTATAATCTTTTTCGTCATAATTAGAACATCGTATTGTACTTTTTGTATAATTTGCTATGATGTCAAAAATAAACCTTTTCTTTCTTTGTTTCTTTTTTTCTATTATTTTTACAGACTGAAGCCAATGGAGACAAGACTTGCTTCCCTCTATGACCACGTTCTTCAGTTTAGAAGGAGCAAAGAAATATGAAGAGATAAGACTCCTATTACTCCATAAATACCTATTACCTGATTGATTGACTGGCCTGTTAGTGAGCCTTACTTCTGACTTCTGTGATGATCACCATAGTACAAGGTAACCCTTATGGTTTCAGATGGCCGTGTGTGACTTGTCCAAAGATATTTATTTATTGGAAGTCACTAAACTCAGAGCCATCCAATTCCCCCCACACACCCTTAACCTGTGGATTAAAGGCGAACTTTGGTTGCAAATTGGCTCTTATCGCCAATGCAGTCTTTTTTAATTGTTGTGGTTTGTTAATTAAACAGAACCATTTGGTTTATATTTCCAAAGACATTTCCAAAAACGCACCATTAATTCTCTCGCATGGTTTCAGGTTTCAATAAATGTTAGTGTTGTAGATTGAAACGATGGACAACGAGCATCATATTGGTCGGTGGGAACGACCCCCGGTAGGAGCATTCGATTTTAGACTGGAAAGCGACTAGCACGATTGTTTTGTATTACTTCTAAACTGTAAAAATAAAGGACCTTCGTGCCTTTGAATTAAATAAGTCAACTCTATAAGTTAGGATTTGCAAGAGCATTTTATTCTAGTCACTTTTTTTTTACACATTGTCACATACAACACAGACTTTACACATCTCTACCGAGGTAATTTTTATGAGCATATCTTAGATTAATCCATATACCTACCTACTTTAGTTTAGTTCAATAGGAGCGTACACGAACAATATAATTATGTAATAAAGATTAAGAGAACATTAATTAATTAAATTGATTGGCGTAACTGCGGATCTAGAATTCTCTATAAATTTTATTTCTTTTGTTTGCTTGTAATCATCAAACGCACTTTTTTTTAGCGTCCATGCTAGTATGCAAAGAGCAAGGCCAAAGTGGGTAGTAGTATTATTAAGTATTTATTTATATATTATTTATTATATACTAGCTGTTCCCGCAACCCCGTTCGCGTGGAATTTAAAGACGGAATTCTTTTTATTTGTTGATATTTTTATTTGTTCACCGTTTTCAATAAAAAAATATCCCTAAGTGGCAATCCAGGCTTAGCCAATGAAACAACAACATGAAAACCGCATTCACAATTCTTCGCGTCACAGGTGTCACAATCGCGTCACAATGGGAACAGTATAGTATAAAATATAAACGTATTTTAAATCAGGTGTACTGTTCGCATTTGAAAAATGCATACGTATATGCCCATTTTATTATCGGTATTCTGAGGTTAAAGTATTGTATTGAGGAGTTGTATGCGAAAAATCCTTTGTGTAACTGCAAAAACTTTAAAAAGCCCAAAAACATTTGTCATTTTGACAGCGAGTTGACGTAGTGATACGTTTTGACTTTGACATGATTAAGCAATGTTAAACGTCAGATTGTCAGCCAGAGAAAAAGCAAGATTATTTCAGTCTTTGGTAGTATGAATTTCTATTCTTCCCTACATTTATTTTCTTTGTAAATTTCACGTGTAATGTCGTTGTTCGACACGGCCGTATTTAATTCTACCCTTTACGAGGCTCTGTATCTTCAGATTGGGGATACTTTAGGCTTCGCTAGGGATTTTTTCGGATCGTGCGTATCATCGTTACCGATAGCAAGTTTGCCGGAATCCTGGAACTTCAGTGAGTTTACATTCTACGAGGGCTTGGCTGAAGTTTTCTACTTCAACGAGTTCCAGTGTCTTCTGCTAAAAACGTTTTCTTTAATTCTGTTGTTTACCTTACTCTTGATTATAATCTCTTGGCGTGTTTACGGTAAACGTATTTCGGAGCGGTTTATGAGACCTGGTGAGTGTTTTTACATTACTTCGTACTCTCTTTAATAGATTATATTTAAATTTATAATTTCGGTAGAATCACTTGAAGGTGCAGCATGTGGCGAAAAGGTAAATAGATTCCTTCTGCAACAATAGGTATCTAAGAACACCTTCTAGTTTTAACTAAACATAAAATTATGTATTTGTTGTACTATTAATATTTGAAAGATCTCCACCAACAACAATATGTAACTGAAGTAGCATGCAAATGATATAAGAATTAACTTAAGTTTGAATCTGCAAGCCATTGTGCAATATTTCCTGAGACATTGAGTCACCAAATTATGATTTATTTCCAACCTGCAGTACTTTGCTCTAAGCATAAAAATATTGTACTACAAGGAATCGTATTATGTCAGCTTCCAGCTGTTTTTTGTAAACTTTCAAATCTCTTGTCATTTAATCTTTATACAGATGATCTTGGGATAAATAGTCAGTCTTCATTGAGAAAATTACCTATCAAAATAGCTACGAAAACTGAAAAAGATATATGTAATCTGAATGCATCACATTAGCAGTTCCCAATGTTAAAATTCACTGGATGCAGTTCATGCTTGTTAGATTTTATGGTACAAACTATTAAAGTCATACAATTCAACCTGATGATGAAGTATGGACCAAATTATTGAGGGATCTGCACATTTGTAATGTAAGCAAAATTATAAAGCTCTGGTTAAATGTAGCTTAATGTCTACATAATCTTATAAATGTGAAATATACTGGGTTTATTTAATCAAATTGTTGGTTCATATTTGAAACACAAGACTATATAGCTACATATCATAACAATGTAGTACTAACCTTGGG
>DWKC01000896.1:0-11227 GCA_018249195.1 Racta chiria
GGTTTATTTCGTCATCATAGCAAATTATTAAAAGTTGGTTAACAAAAAGTATATTCTACCTCTATACCATACCTCACCTCCATATATTCCTTATAAAACAGTAATAACGGAAAGAAATAGCCCATAACAGTTCCTTTACTTCCGTTCCGTTACTTTTGAGATACGGAACCATAAAAATATGTCTGCATATTTGTAACTTTTTAGTAAAAAAAAGTTTGAAACACAAGTAATAGTTCCACGAATTTGATGTTGATAAGCATTACGCTATATTCTCAATTCGTTTTTATCAAATTAATCTTCCATATCTAATCATTAAACCCTAAACACTTAATCGAAAAACCCGTAAATACAAATCCGGTGAACTTAATAATACGGGAAATGATAAAAACGTAACAATGTAGCCCATTCCATCATTGAATGAATGAATGAATGCCTTCAGCGGCGCCATTTCAATAACAATGTCGACCATAATGGCGAATGACGCTCCGGTGGTTTCAATCCCATCCTGCTGGTTTGGTTCGTTCATTCTGCGGTTACCGGTTTATTACGGAAAATGGAAAAATGTGAGTTTTTTCTTAACGCCGGATTAATACGCCACTCTGTTCAGATACGTTTTAATGTGATAGTTTTATGAAATGTTATAGGGGCCGTATTCTCTGATAATGATATTTTGAAATCAAAACTTTTAACGGGTTCAAATCCCGCTGCTCGCACCTCTAATTTTCAAAGTTCTGTGCGTGTCAGAAGTTGATTATCACTTGCTACGGTGAAGGGAAAACATTGTGAGGAAACCTGAACTCTCGTGAATTATCAAGTCCTCAAAGGCGTGTGAAGTCTACCAATCCACAATTGGCCAGCGTGGTGGACTATGGCCTATACCCCTCACATTGTGAGTGGAGACCCGAGCCCAGTTATGAGACTTTTGCAATAAAGATGATGATGATGGTGATAAATAATGTTAGACAATTATTTTTTCATTATAATAGTGTAACATTAACATACTAGGCTTGAGAGTCGAATAGACTGATATTAAAAGACTTCATTATTTTAAATCCCACTTACGCACTCGTACTTCTACGCCAGGATGTGTCACGGACTGCTTCACTAATCAAATCAAATCATTTATTTCATGTAGGTAATTTCAATACAATTATAAACGTCAAATATTTGGAATCTACCAATCGACACCTATGACCCGAGAGAAGAGATTAATTTATGACATAAATATCAGGCTCCTGCTAGGAATCGAACACGGGATCCCTTTCTATGCCGGCAGACTCACTACCAAGTAAATTCAAATATATTAATAATATATATATATCTGTTATGAGCAGGCTAACGGACAGACAAATCACCTAATGATAAGTGATCACTACCGCTCATAGACATAAGAAACACCAGGCTAGGGTGTCGCTAACGCGTTGCCTGCCAGGAACGAAGTAATCATGCGCGGGGAACACAAAGAAAGAAGGGAAGCAGTGCGTCGCTGATTTGAATTTACAGTTTTATTCTAGTTATGTAGAGATTCTCCGTGGGAGAGACCCGATATTTCATCTACCAGCCCTCCCTGTCGTGACAAAGTTCTGTTAACATTTTAAAACTGCCACGTGTCGCTTCGGAAACGAACGTCTCTAATGGACGGACGGACGTCATCAATTACATGCTTGTATCGCGATTTTAATCGTTATATGGTGAACTTTATAATGATCGAAGTAAATTATTTTGTTTAATAGTATATAACTAGTTTCTGTCCGCGGCTTCGTCCTCGGAATAATGAATTTATAAACCTATTTTCCGAAATACCTTAACATGTAAACACTGATTTAGTAACAAATATATAAATGTCCAAATCATCCCAAAGGAGCATACAATCGGGATGAAATCTATCGTATGTTCATTTCCTGGATCCGGTCTATCCGTGTGCCAAGTTTCATCTTAATCCGTTCAATATCTAACCATCTAAACGTCTTCACAAATTTTCACATATATCAGCATAGAAGTATGGATATACTCGTAGATTGTGTGGTAGGAATGCAGAGAAAGGAGTTTTCTATATTTAAGTAAAATATCTGTGTACACTGCGTTCACCATTAAAGAGATTTGATGTAATTTGATTTGATTTGAGTGTTGTCCTAATGTAGTAACTCATTTATGCCTTGGCCAGACCCAGGTTCCATTATTTACGAGTTGAAAAATAAAGCGAAAGGTTAACTTTCCTGTATTTCCTAATGACAATAGAAAATATTAAACAATAATTACGAAAACCACACACGAACGCTGCTATTAATTACCGGATCTTTGACCCAAGAACGAATTCGTATTTGCAAGCACAGTTTTCTAAACCGCATAAATAAATTCATAAATATTTGTAAGAAAGATTAGGGACATTACAGTAAAAATAACTAATACAAAACCTATGTCCTTACATACTTAAATACATAGGTACATACATATATATGCATTTACCATATATTGTCGCAGCAAAAGTTACCCGAACTGACGATAGGTATGCTAAAAAATATGTTTGAATTTCGAATTTTCTTTAGTGCATAGGAAATGACGATTGTGATTCAAATAGGGGTGTCAAACGACGGGATGCGCCGGGGTAATTTAAATCACAATGGCTGTCTCTTGCGGGGGAGGGACTTGGGCAGAGGCACGTCACTATAATATTATTGCACCAATATATTTAAGGCACTAGTAAGCCCTCGTTTTGTTATATCATATCATAATACATATATTGAATTTATACCTGATCGCTGTCTATACATAGAAGATATGTAGAAGAAACTTTTATGGGGGTTTGTAGTAAGTAATAGAAAAAAAAACCCAATTTGTGTCAGTTTGCCTGTTTATCTGTTTCTTTGTTTTTCTGTGTCTTTGTTCGCGCTAATCTGAGAAACGGCTGATTCGATTTGAATGCGGTTTTCTCTGATGTATTGGGCTAAGCTTGGATTGACACTTATGGATATTTTGGACAGAAGTTCCGCAATTTCTTTTTTGTTAATTAACCATATCAGGTTAACCACACTGATCTTCAATTTTAACATAGCTTTAGTTGCTCATCATATAAAAAATCTCATGCGATAGTATTTTGATATCTATAATACTTAATAATAATATAATAAATATAATTCGCTGACAAAATGTATCACATTAGCTTTCGACGTGCGTAACGAACGATTAAACACACAAGCATACAAATTGTACAGTCGTTTTTTTCTTAGGATCATCATTTCTTACCATAACCTCCGCGTACCTAATTACTTTGTTTTATGATCACGATGCGTTAATGATTTTTCATAAGATATCTAAAAATATTTTAATATAGCTGTACTAATCGCTTAGGTAAACGTTGCCACACGTAAATAGGTATTTGTTATATATTCAACATTTAACTAGTTTATTTGTCTATAGACTGTGCAATAAACCCACTAGTTAACTTACAACGCCATCTGTTGGATGCAATGGATGGATGGAGCAGGGACTGAGAATGGGTTTCTCCTCTTATGGAGGAGGCGTGGAGCATACTCCACCACGCTGCTTCAATACGGATCTGTGGAGGGGTTAGTGGCCAACCCAAATGTAGGAAGTTTTTAAACTGCCCAAAGGCCTCCGACATGGCTTAACGATTGCTATCCAACGATAACAACGGGGACCGACGGCTTTACGTGCTCTCCGAGGCTCCGGAAGCGCTCGTGATTTTTTTGTCACAACCCAACCATCTTCCTATCGTCCACGGACGCTGTTGCTTATCTATTTCGATTACATATGATCATAGCAAGCTGCCGGACTATGAACGCTTCCCGCTTAGAAATAGATATTAACTAAAAAATCGTGAGTACTCGTGTACATTAAAAAACTTGTGTACATTAAAAAACCAACGTTAGTCAATAGGCTATTCTAGATAAATGCGTCTGATATAAAGCCAGACTCTTCTTTCATATCGCTTACAATGCATATAATATTTATAACACTCGAGCCGATATAAAACCCATTGAACAAAACTCCCTCGCAACTTCAAATATAATGATGCAATTGAAAATATGTATTTTGTACGGCTATGAATGATATGACACTTTAAAGGCGTTACGAATTATAGTGGCATACAGCAAAATTACCTTAACATCTGCAACTGTTAAAATATTAATCCATTGACTTCTATTGTAACGGAATAGAGTTCAAATTTGTAGTTAATTATGTTGTGGGAGAGTATCTATGATGGATACAACATCTTATTGTGTTTTTAACACTTCGCCCTCGTTGTAGCGAATGTGGGGTCGGTTGGGGTAGTTTGCACCCTCTCTGATTAGCGTTCTTAATCTACGGGGGACGGTTGGATGGCGTTATGCCACGAAAGTCATCATTGATTTTATAATTAAACTGTTTTAGGAAGTCCAGGTGATTTTCTATTGACTTTTTCAAATTTGATGAATTATATACATATGTATTCTATATACAAATATTCTAAAACGATGAATACGAAGGGAAGATTTAACTCATAGTCTTCCACCGATACATTTAACATCGGTTCTTTAAAGGCGGGTCACAATCATTTCGAGATTCTGTAACGTATTAACTAGAGAAGTCTCATTTGACATATGATTTTGACATGTTATTTAAAATTAAATTCGTTTGCATTCGTTTCATTGAACTCATTGACAATTTACCACAAATTTGATTGATTGAGGACTTTAACTTTGATTTCTGGATAACCTTCTCCAAAAGATTCTGGCGCAATTAATGGTGTGGGTTGAAAAATACTTCTTACCACGTGCTTATAAACTATGGAACGAAGTACCGCCTGCGGTATTCTCTACGGTACCAGCTACGGTATGGAGACCGTTATAAAGCGATTTCATCGCTTGGTGACACTCACAGCGTTGCTAGTGTCTAACGATGACGGTGACTACTTACCAGGAAGCCCATCAGCTCTACCTGCTTAAAAATACAAAAGAAATCCAAGCCGCTACTGTAAATATTGGCTGTGGCTCAAAGATGCCCAAAAATATTCTATGAAAAACTACCTAATATTTTTGCAATAACAAAACGTCGGGGTGTCGTGCATATTGCATGACGCCATCCGGTTATTCAATAATATTTTGAATGTTTATTTAACATCTTAAACTGTTGCTTAATGAACTAGAGCCCGGCTGTTTGTTCGTTCATCTTGTTATGTTAACACCATTGTATCATCTGTGCTCGACTATGTTTCCAAATACCGGTTTACAAGCATCTGTGTCTGTTGAACAAAACGAAACGAGGATTTTAATGCAACAAAACGCAAGTCGTTCCAAATTTAAATTTGATTTTATTATTTTAATAATACTAATAAGATTGATAATTTGAATGTTCTTTTTTTATTACTGCTTGTAGCCGCGTCCTTTGGAAAAGGTGATTGTGTCATGCCGTAGAAACGGCGAAAGAAAAGCCTTAGGTTATATAAATCGTAGGTAAATAACAAGGTCATGTCGAATTAAAAAAACGCTTAATAGTTAATTTAACTATTCCATTTCCGTTATGCCACGTGCAATAAAGGATTCCGTCGTTGACGTTATAACTCCTTAACCTCAACAGGCTACCCATCCGAAATAATTTTAAATTTAGAAATTCACTATACAAATACTGTTACGTTTTTTTTAGATTTCTAGATCCAATCATTTGATTTAAAGGGGAGCGGGAGGGGTTGGGGTACCTATCGGAGACGAACCTTAAATCTAGACTCATAATGATTTTAAAATACCAATTTACTGGTTTGCCAGAAGTTGCTAAAGACAATTACAATTTTTAAATAAAAATAACAAACAAAAACAATCGATATTTTCAATAACACACTAATCTAAACACCATTAATTATGGTCATTAACCGCAGTTATTCTAGATCGCATTAAATCGCGTATCCGCAACATTAGTTCGATCGGATGTGGTGCGGGAACAACGCCATCTATTATGCGTTTCCGTCAACGGTGAACAGCAGGCGGTCTTAGACACTAGTGATGTAATGGCTTTGTCATAGGTGCAGGAAACAGGGTCTGTACAGAAACACTTCGTGAAGTTTAGTGATTAATGTGGCAATTAAAGTCGGTAGGTATCTCATAGGACAACATAGCGACATTTGACTCCAGGGCTAGTCCCGTCACTATTCAGCCCTGGCCTTGATTCCCGGCTGGGCCTGATATTCGTCACAGATGAGTGTTTGCTCTCGGGTGACAAATGTTCATGCCACCCTAGAAACAGAGAATCCTAATATGGAATATGAGTCTATAAACATTTATTTAATGAATGATTTTACAAGCAAGGATTAAATATACTTTATATAGTTTCTACGTGAGACACGTTTCTGAACTTAAAAGATATATTTTAGGGCCAGCACTGAATAGAAGCGACCACTGACCTGATAGAGGTACATGTCAGTTCTGTTAAATGAGTTTCGCAATTTGGTATCTTACTCAACCATTAGTACAAGGAATAATTAAAATAAATGTTTTACAGTTCCATGCCTCGTTTATGTATATTTATTGCCAACAGAGTAAGATCATTAGATCTGTCATTATGTTCATTTCTGTACATGAACAGCACGATAATGCGATTCCAATTCTATATTCGAATTCGTTACGACTAAAGAATTTCGATTCCTAATTCAAATTGTAAAAACCGCCAATTCGACATGCACCGACCGCGTCTCCACACAAGTGCAACAATGACATCATTAAACAACTTACAAATCTATTTACCCTCTAAATTAATTATTCTCGCCCTTAATTCATCATCAATAAAGGTCAATATTGCTTAATAAATCATTTTGGGATAGGAAATAGTATTTGGGATGGGATTCGTACCGTGTATGAATTTAAAAATAATAATACGTCATCGCACAGTCCCTCTGTCTTTTTGAGTCAGTGTTGCGTAATACGCGTTACGATCGTATGTTGAATAGGAAGTGTAGGTTTTGTGGTTACATTGTTTGACACGATGCGAGAAATTCATCGGATGCAAATTTTCTATTGTTTTGATGTTAAGTCGTGAGTTTACTGCCTCTTTCTTATGCTGGTTCTAGTACCGCCGCTACCAGTGGAAGACTAGAAGAGGATAATTGAGGAAGAAAGTAGAGAAGTAACCGGGGTCAATAATGACTCCGGTGATAACAGAGGCTATCCTCTGCTCACTCTTAGCTATGCTATGAGATGGGAGAAAGGAGAGACCTATTTCTCCCACAAGATATTCCCGCAGCAGAGAACGTTACAGTTGTCAGGTGGTAGGGATTTGTGCAGAGATGAAATAAATAATCAATGTCATTAATAATCTATCAATATTGTAGTTCATCTTGGTGATCTTATTTATTTATAATGCACCAACAAGATATACACTTAGACATACTTATACTATATATTTATAATAGCGTTGTTGTTGATCTAGGTCTCCTATACCTTGATCGCTTAATGCGCTTAATGCTCTCCTGAATACGGACCCTTCTTTTCACTTGTTTGCAGTTGAATGGAAGGTGATTTTGTCGGAGTGTCTGCAATATTGTTTAAAAAAATGCGTGATGTATTTAGTTGAGTATGTCGTACGAGTATATGTTATTATTTTGGTTTTTTATGTCTTTTTGCAATTATTGTAATTGGTTTAACCAATAACTAAACCAATAAATAAATAATTATTTTCTTTTCTTAACGCGGGTCAGGGTAGGTATAACAGGCAGGCTCTTGCCGTTCACAGCCATCGTGTCTTTTTCCTCAAGCTTGAGAGCCAGCTCTTTCTTGCCGATAACACGTGATACCGTTGGTGTTTATGCTGTACATGGACGACGGTTACCCCTTACCATTATGTGACTCGTTCATTTGTCAGATATTCCTCTAAAATACAATGGGAACACACATCTACCCGATGGCTAAATTCGCGCGTGAATTTAAATCTCGCCTCGGGATAGGAAGCGGTGATTTGTGGTTATTTACCGTGGCTGTTAAGTTTCCATTTTGGATCGCCGCTCGTGCGGAATCCGCGACGATTTCGATGCGGTATACGTTTTTAATTTTACAGAATAGGGCGTCATTCTACCTATTGTGTTGTGTGGAATATTTTGTATTTTTTTATTTTGGGTTCTTAACTACTACTGTAATGCTTATCTGTGCCTGAAGTATGTATTGAAGAACCTGTGATACAGGTCACCTGAGCCCTCCCGTTGAAGTTTTGACGAAACGAGTTATACAATGATACTTCCAATTCAAATTCCAAATATTTATTTCATCATAGAAACATCGAGCTCACATAAATAAAGTCAAAATATTACAAGAAATGTAAGTCGAAATTTTACAATTCTACTAAGCTAATTCACTTTACCATCCAAGACAACATCTTCACTTACCATCAGTCAAGTATTAACTTATAGTAGGTACCTACTACCAATGTAAAAAATATAAAAAGATTTTGATATTAAAACTAATGATTTTGAATAATCCAACAGTACTTTGTACTGCAACATTTTTAGTTATACAACATTAAAAAATAATTTTATCACATTAAATACATTGTAAGGGGAATGTCGTGTCGGGGGTCTGACGATGATAGAAGAAGTGATAGAAATGATATAAAATAACTCTAATTATATAACACTGAGTCCAACTTTGTTATATGCTAATAAAATGATAAATTACCTTATAAAATGCTATATTAAATGAGTAATGATAATTGATTTGCGCGTCGCGGTTGATGGTTGCTGTTGTACTGTCTGAGTGGCGACTACATCTCTCTCAGGAGATGTAGGTCGGCAGCAGCACACGTATAACGAGTTGCTGCGTCCGGTGTTCGATGAATCACCGAACGTACATAGTGATCACTCGATTTGTATTATAATATTTGCAAAGAATTTTATTATGATTAATCTTGATAATCCACTTAGACGTTTATTTTTATAAAATTAGTCGACGAACGAATTTCATTGGAAGAACAAGTCAAGAGATAGTATAAAATCATTGTAATATGAAAACCTTTATCATGTATATTGTATTTACTTTCATTCATTCATTCATGTATATTCTTTTTACGTAGGTGTAAAATTTCGTAGCAAGGACAATTGGTCTAATGCGCTGCCATAAAGAGTCCGTTCTAAATGCGGGGTATAATTAATTATGTAGTTTATGTGTAGAGGGATACAATATGGGTGTACGAAATAAACACAGTATCCATACTTGTATATATGTTATTTAAAAAATAAATCTTTAATTCTAATACATCAAAATATTTAAATGAGACCATAAAACTTATTTTCTCGTTCCGTTTTTTTTCTAATCGCATGGCGCAAAATCGAAATTCAAATCGGGTAATCCAATCAGACTGTCGACGAGACAATCTGACGTTGAATTTCCCTCCAAAAAACCCTTTTGTTCAAATAACCCGCCACGACCAAATGTCACAACCCTTCTTGACAACCTCGTTGGCAATTCACTGAGGATTCAAGACTTGGATCACGCACTGGGTGACATGAAATCGGCGTTTAACGCTGAAAAATACTTTTCTTTGTCATTTGTTCATGCAATATATAAATTTTATCTTCCCTAAATATATAACTATACTAGCTGAGCCCGCCACTCCGTTCACGCGGATTTTGTATAGACGGAATTCTTTAAATTGTCATATCTTTTTTTTGTACATCGATTTTAATAAAAATACCCCCAAGTGTCAACCCAAGCTTAGCCCAATATATCAGTGAAAACTGCATTCAAATCGGATCAGCCGTTTCTGAGATTAGCGCAAACAAATGCGCGAACAATGCACGAAAATTCTATAAATTGGGTTTTTGGGTTCTATTCCTTACTACAAACCCTCCCATAAGTTTCTTTCACATATCTTCTATGTACAGACCGCGATTAGCTATAGATTTATTATATGTATGATGACGATGATGATAAAACGTGTATTCTTTAATCAACAATATTTCTATAATACTTTAGAAGATTGTTCAATCTAGCAAATATAGGTGACATTTTATGGGATTTTAGACCTTTTATGCACGTGCCTATCCCCCTTAGGTGGCCTAGAGAACATGCATCACTACGCTGCTCTAATGCGGACTGGTTAGTAGCCTACATAAGTGTCGGATCAAAAGCTTTAATGCTTTTAAAGGCATCGTAGTCGCTGACTACTGTCTAGCAATACAACTGTGACCAAGATATATTACATGCCCTCCAAAGCACGATACGCTCAACAAATTTTCGCCACCAGCATTCACCTATCGTGTCCATTGTTGTTTAAGTTTCCCAATTATGTGGGATCAACGCTAGCCTGTCGCTAAGCGCTTCGACTTTTAAATATCGAATAATTATTTTTAAATCAATGTATGTTTTACTTTACTTTACTATTTTATCCAATAGTTGATAATAACAATTTAAACACATACATATCACAATTGACTCTGATATTTTTCTCTCAGCTGAACCTATTTCAAAAGACGCAGCATTTATCGTACCCAGTGCGTATCCTCTAAGAACAGAATTAGCATAGCCCTCCCCAACAAACTGGTTGAGACTTAAAATTTAGTAAATTTACTAAATCTAGGCTTCAACTGATTCCCTGCTGGCTCCAGACGGCGCCAAGTCATAGACTATGACGAGTGCCGAATATCAATACAATTTCATAAAACAGAATTATTTTTTGTATTATGTAAAATGTATGCATAAGATGGTCTAGTCATCTTAATCCTCTCTTTTTTCTATAAACAGACAGACAAGATGGTAATTGATCACTTCCACACATGGACAATAGGCCCAACAGCCAGAGAAGTCACGAATGCGTTGCTGACCAAGAAGGAAGTAGATCCGCGTAGATCCACCTGCAAGCGTGTGGAAGATGAAAAAAACGGAAGCATTACACTGTTGCAGTGACTGGGGTCAATATTGACATAAACGTATTCCAGACATCAACAGCATGTAGCTGAAACAGAAAAAGAATGAGAAAGAGGATGATTAATAGTGGTCATTTGGAGTGTATTCGGTGCGCGCGATTCCTGTCTCGCGTTCGTAGTTATCATTTTCAAATCACTCTGTAATTCTCTACTGTATGACTTCTCTTTTGTTTTAATAGTGTACCAGGAGTTTTTTTCCTCCGGCTTTTTTTCTTGTGCCCTACACTAGGTTATTTAGGCTAAGTATGTATTATTGTAGCAAAGCCGATAACATGTTAGATAGGTATTGTCTACTTTAGGCATTACCGTGGGATTGGTTACAGATTT
>DWKC01000897.1:0-11214 GCA_018249195.1 Racta chiria
ATGCTCAGGACCTTGGTACTGTCCGTACTACTGCCCTCTGCGGCTCCACGGAAAACCAGCGCTGCAGGATTTCTCTAGTAGGAACTGCAGCACGTGCTGAGCGGAGTCCTATTTTACAGTATAACACCGCAGCGCAGACTGCAAGGACAACTCCCAATTATATATATTAATGGTTAGATTGTTAATTCAAGCCACATGTCCGTACTGCGTTGTTATATAAAATAAATCTCTTTCTTTCTTTCTTTTAAATACGTATGTGCTCGAGGACCATGATGCTCTGGAACCAAGATGCTTGTAAGTGTAATATTGTCAGTGTTTATATGATCAATATATTCTTTCAATGATTACAATATTTATAGTATGTATTAACTCAAGAAATGGCTGTGCATGACGCTCGAGCACGATCATCTTCCACTCGAATCTCAATACTAGCATGCAAAGTGCATATATGTTCGTACATGACAGAAAACTTCCCCACAGAATCGTTTATGTAAAAATGAACCCTGGCGAACAAAATTACCACACGATTGTAAATTTTCTCTTAACTAATTGGTAATACGATATGCTTATTAATTAATAACAAGAGATCGGCTCTGCGGGCAAAATTCGATCATAACTCGTTAAGTGTAAGGCTTACTTTTAGTATTTCTTTTTACCCAACATAAAATTACAAAATATTTCTCCATACCACCTATAATAGCGTATTTAATTCTAAAATGTTGAATATGAGAACTCTTGCCTGGACTCAACCCATAACATACCATTATAATAGGAGCCGTTCCACCGTCTTTTAGCGCAGTAATTTTATAAGCATACAAGTATTACTTGTATGCATGTATGTTACATCATTTTCAAGAGCAGAGAAGACGAAGAGAGAAAGGTAGCAGTACACTGTTGAATCAACTGGGGTAAAGATAACAATGACGGTCCAACGGCACCATGAACAAACCGTAGCTTCAGGACATGTGACAGAACATAGGATAACACGATGGACAGTAAGGATAAGAGCACTGTCTGGCACTGCGAAACGTTTTAAATTCATTTATTTGATATAAATGTAGTACAAAATGATGTTGATAAAGTACACATTAAATTATTATATATCATACAAGCATATAATAAGATTACAATCAAATGCGAAATAAAAAATGAAGAAATGTCTATACTTAAATGTCCAAATATAAATTGAATTAAAATATATATCACATTATTACTAGTTAAATAAACTATTAAATAAACATCGCTGCGAAAGTCAGAGTGCATTGTTACAGGGACATTTGAATATCGTATTTTCATTTGTTATTTTACTCACTCTATATAAAGCAAATGCAAATTTGTAATTTTGTGGCAAATTTTGAAGAAAATATGTTGTATTTGCATATGGGGCTTTCACCTACTTCTATTAACCATTGCCAGTCCAAAAATATTACTTCATTAGCTTCAGTCAGAATGCTATACATGTGTCTTTAAATGTGAAACACGTTTATAACAATAAGATTTAATCAATAGCGAATATTATTAAAAAGAAATAAGGCTAATTAACGAAGTGCCAAGTTAAATAAGAGCTTTTAATACAAAGGTGAACGAGGAGGAGGAATATTTCTTCTCATTAAAAGCGACATATACATTCAGCGGTCCATGCTAAGTGACGCGGGCTCGATAAGTGAATTGTACACATCTTTACAGGGATACCCTCGTCAATATTGACAGTGTGATAATGGTCGATGTATAATGAATGAGTATAGAGATCGAATTTGTGGACATTCTCCTGTCCTGTCTAAAATAGATCCTCAGTTAGAGTAACCTTATTAAACATAGTAAAAATATAATCTATTTCATTTAAGCTTTGCAGGAGAATCCTTTTTGTTCACGCAAATATGCGTGAAACATGCATTATTGCATCGCTTTAATTGTAACTAATATATGGTACATCAGTTAGGGTCACATGCATAATCTATGATAATTGCGCCATCAATACTCTGTAAATTAGTTTGGTAGCACTGCTTCCTTGTCCAGTATCTCTCACTTCCCTCTTCAACTCCAACCATTGATCGCGAGATTTGTGTAATAATTAATATCGTTGAATATTGTGTTTATCTAATTCAGATTGATGTATTTGTTTCCATTGAAATAGATCCATACAAAAGTTTTTATTTAAGTTCCTACCAGGAATATCCTTAAGACCAAAATCGTTGTGTATACGTACCTAGTCCAAAGTCATTTTATTTATCACCAGAATTCACCATTTTAAGAATTATTCCCCTGATGGCATAAATTGGCAAGTAGAAATTATTATAGTTAGCTCTTGGAAATGCAATAATTCCAAAGTCGTGGGTACCAACTTGTAAATGAATCAAAAAACAATCAATCAAAATATTATATATTGTGCACAATAGGGTTTATATGTATGTTGAGGAAAAAATTAGGCACTAAGTGGTATAAAGGCGTAAAAATAGTAAGTTCTTATGCAATTTATTTTGGTTCAAGAGGTAAAAATATATCCTAGAGGTGAGAGAAAGCTACGAACTTCGAAAACATGAATCATTTAAATGGGCTCGTCCCAAGGACTGGCCATATCACCAATGAATATTTTATTTGATGGATATTGACATTTTGCGCTGAAGAACACTTTTTGTATAAAATCAAAATCAATTATTTTGTCTTACGAACCAAATAGCTTACTTAAATAAAGTGATAAAGTTAACAATTAATGAATTAAAAATAATATAATACACCATTAAACCATAAAAATAAAACCATTTCATGGATATCACCTAACCCTGCCTCGATAGACAATACCTAAATACCATCAAATCAAAACCTAAATATTAAAAATTACAAAACTTAAAAATTAGATTTAATAAACATTTGTCCCGGGACCTGTAAAAAGCAATGATTGCAGTATATTCCTTATTATTTATTCCTTATATCGGATTCTGTTCCGACATCAGAACTGAAACCGTGTAATTCATAATCCCAACTTTATTCAGTTAATTAAATTTCAACTACACAACAACAATATGACGGCCGTAGTGGGGAGATTCCAATGACGTTCGGTACCTACGTTCTACATACCTCTGCGCCCTGAGACGCTGTCCGGTTATGTAGATATATATACATCTATGATATTAAGTACATATATATTTGTCTACAATAAAATTCATATCATATTCATTCGTTTTTGATACTAAATAACCAACTCTACGCACTCGTAGCTGCATCATTTTTACTGAAACGAATTACGAAGCGATATTAAATCAGTTTCAAAGGACATTCAAGTATCCAAACCTTGTAAGTACAATTCCTTTTTTATAATATTGCCAATACATCGGAATAACCGTACCATATGAGAGCTACTGATCGTGAAATTCCATTTAGCCAAGTACTAAATGAATTCAATTTTCTGTGATGTTGAACCATTTGTCAAGTGGGACATTCAATCTACCAATAAACGCTTATGGCAATTGGTTGGGAGAATTTATGGATTTACTCTTTGAAACCGTTATTTGATTTTCATACACCTTATTGTTGTTAATAGTGGTATATCTTCAAAGACCAACTTCTTTCTGGTTGAATACTTAGAATTTTAGAACTATTTTTAAAACACGAAAACATTAGCAGACTCAAGCGGTTACAATTTAGTTTCCCGAACGGGAGAGCCCGACTTCGAAACCTGCACGGACTTCTAATTTATAAAATTATGTGCGGATTAGAAATTAATTGTAGTTTGCTTCGATGGAGGAAAATAATGCTAGGAAATCAGTTTCCCATACAGTTCTCAAAGGTGTAGCGGACGTCAAGTCCGCTAGACGCAATTGACCAGCATTGACTATGGCCTCTAGACTCCTTAAATTGTGAGAGGAGTCTCGAGCCTGGATATCACTGAGTGAAATTATAGGTTGCAATGATCATGATGAATGAGATATAGAGCTATTTTCATCGACGTTGACCTTAATGAATTAACTTGTAAGACGTTCGTTGCAAAATTTCGTCGAATAGATTCATCTATATGAATAAAAGTGAATCGCGATTTGTGTTGCTAATCGATAAACTTCAGCACGGCTGGAGCGATTTAAGAAATATTTCTTTTGAAGTTTAAAAAAATATTTCAACTATTGAATCAAATATGGAACTCTAAGAGATCAGCTAAACTATAATAAATATAGTAATACCCCATAGCAAAATATACTCAAAACAATGATCATTTACCATAGGTAATTTTGATTAGATTATAACATAATACATTGAAGAATAGTATCTGCCGGGTCAGCTAGTATAATAATAATATAAAATAAATATCTATATACAACTTACACACGGCCATTTTACTTCTAACTACTTAAGCGTCAGCTTGTACTATGGTGATCAGACAAATGCTGAAAATATACTAGAAAGGCCTGTTGGGCCAGTCAAATACTTAAAAGATATTGAAATATATCCTATTTCACAAATGTAATTACATTCTTGTGATTCTAAGTAATGTTTCTTGATAGCATCATAAAACCTAGAGTTATTTATGTTTTATGGTTACCTTTACAAGACTATAAAAGTCGTGCGTATCTCAAATTGAGCCCTTACTCGGTTGGAAGGATTTTACAACACATATTATATTTTATTGTATATTCGATATAAATGTGACGAAGAAGCTGACCGAGTAAACGTATAAATTTATAATTTATCTGTGTCACAGTATAGCTAAAGGCAAAATAAAACCATTTCAAATGAAAAAAAAAAGTTATTGTATTAAATACAATTTAGGTTCTATTTTAAAACTTTAAATACACTCTTTGCAGAGATAGGTATTTCAATATTTTTTAAACATTATATTCTATGACTGACATTCTTTTTTTTAAAGGTAATTTAATTCTTAAAGAATCAGTGACATTGTACAAAAAGTGTTTTTATACAATTTTACTGCGTCGCTACGCGTAAATTCTACTAATATTATAAATGCGAAAGTTTGGAAGAAACTACTGAACGGATCTGAATGAAATTTGGCACAAAAATAGATTATAGAGTCGATTAAAACTTACACTACTTTTGTCTTCATTTTTATACCACGCGGGGGAAGCCGTGCCGCCCCACGCACGTACAGTTAGTATCACATAAATGCAATATATTTCATTATTTCACGGCCAGTATCTAAATCAGTTCTTCTAATTCAGTCAAAATATATTAATATTAAAATTGTTGTGCAAAATACCCCATAGTTGTGTAAAGTTTGTATCATAGTTTGTTACGTAAAGGGTTAATACGGTCTGCGAAACCATGAAGCATTAAGAATTTAAATTATTACCTTGTTTTATTATTAACGTCAATCATATTATCAAACATAAAATTTAAAGATCCGTTCCGAACATAGAGTTCCGTAGTTGCCATAATAAAATAGTAACATTCAGACTTATCATAATTTTAAACGAGCTATACGTCCGACGATACTCCATACATGATGAGATAGGTGTAAAAAAGTATAGACCTTTACTGTTCTCCGATAAAAATATGTTCTTCAAGATCTTATTTTATCACTTCTGGCCTTCACTTTTTGTCATGACCAAAATGTATTTGTGTGTTGTATAAATGTGTTTTGATGTCCCCTCCTGGATATAGCCCCCCCAAATTTCGCATCTCTGACTGGTTCTGAGCCTTCTGAATCCAACGGAAACCCGTTGTATTCTTTAGGTCGCCAATCCACCTGGTCGAAGGACGCCTTGTGGTTTTTTTTCCGAAGCCTCCATTCGAGGACCTTTTTTCTCCTGTTTAATATGCATACTAGGCTGTGGACTGAGGGAGGGAAGAAAATGGCTAAATTATACAAGTAAGGTCTCCGATTTAACTACGGAACCATAAAAATCGAAGTTACATAATTAAGTATATTTTTAAATCAACGAAAACTCTCCCAACAAGACACGAGACTGAGATTTCTAATTTCTTCCTTCCTTTCCTTTTATTCGGGCAATATTTTGGTTGGTGGGACACACAGCCTAATCTAACCGTTATCTGCTTGCAATTAGAAGGACAGTAAAAAGGTAATAAATTTCGGGTCTTTTTATTAGTGAAAGGTACACTTAATCTAGAAACATTAACCATTTATAATGTTTTTGCTATAAATGTGGTAGTACAATGGTGGTATGTATGCTTAAACTTAACGCACTTTTAGCTAGGTAGCATGCATTTATTTTTAAATGTCTAATTACAGACTTTAACTATAATATATAAAAACTTGAATAATAAACTTAATTTCATTTTATGACAAGATTACTTTTTAACTTAATTATGTATTCTAGCAAGAGGTCATCATTAAGTTATCCAGCCGTAGAGTATCTCAATTCTTGAGGTTTATCTTCGACCTTTTAATTTTATAATATGATATGAGTGTTTTATGGCAAGAACGTGAGAATATTTTAAGCAGTAATAATGGCGTTGGGTCACCGCCATCACTTTATTTGGAGGCAGGGAGCCCTGATTGCTTCGGCGTTATATTCCCTTCTTTCCCGCTCGCCTTTACGGATGTTGGAAGATGCGTATACATCAAGTTCCTTCTTGGACGGCAAAGAGTTTATGTAACTCCTGCTTGTTGTTGCTAATGTGTATAGGGAACGGTGATCAGTTACCAGTTTGCTAGTTTGCCTGTATAGGGCCAGAAAAAGGAGCTGAATTCGTCTTGAGCCCAAGCGAAACTCCCTTGCATCCTGTTGAATAACCGACGAGGCTATAGTACCAAATCCCTTATGTTTGAGATCTCAGCACTTTGAACAACCCATGAAACCTGGTTAAACCTAACGGTATTGGTAGATTCTTAGTAATAGTTACTGATATGTTAAATCATGTTAAGAGCCAGTAATAATATGTCTCTCCGCTCCGCTATTGGCTGACAACGGATCGACGACTATTCCTTTGATATAACCGATGTTTATGGGCAAAAATGATAACCTAGTCATAGTTCTATATTGTCTACTAGTTTGTCGGCTACATCCGAACAAAGCTTGGTTAACCTTTGTTATAATAATTAATTGTTCCACATATGGCACTGTGTGTGTTGTAGGGTTAAAATTGTTTGCACTTTTATAAAAAATACCGGGTTATACGCTACGTAATCTATTTTATTTGTGTAATAAATAGCGACGTAGAACGTTTAAAACAAATAAATATTTTCCTTTTAATTAATTGACGTCAGATACAGCCATAGACTAACACCCTTTTCTTTTTAATATTCCATTGTTTTGTTGTAACCTATTATATTGGATTATTAGATGGTTTTAGAAATTCTGCACAATTGGCTTCAACCATTAATGGCCCACTGCTGAGCACAGGCATCTCACCACGCTGCTGAAATTAGTGGCTGAATTTTTATGCCTACGACATGCCTTAACGTGCGTTTCGAACATGGAAGCGCTCATGCAATTTTTGCCACTAGCGGGCACCCATCCTCCTACTGGCCACGCCCGCTGTTGCTTAACATTTTTTCTTTTGCATACGATCGAACCAAGTCGCCGGGTTGGTCACCCATACTGCTACCGACCGCGATCGTTGTTATTTAACTTTTTCGATTACATACGATCGCTATGAACGCTTCTGTACACTTAAAATGGATACCTACTATTAGAGTTACTACCTACTATTATTATTAATTGTTCGACTTTCGCAAATTGGTTCCTAAGACGAAATAAATTATTTGAATTAATATTTCTGAACAAAATTAATACACTGAAAGTTTCTTCGAATACTGAAAGTAATGACGCGAAAATTGTAAAAAGCTCTTTATGAATAATGGATTAATTTAAGTTTTTTTGTGCTAAATCTTTATATAGTATAATTTCTTGTGTACGTATTTATGTCACTGTTTTGACTGATTTTGATGATTTTTTGAAAAATGAAGGGGATTTGAGAATGGTTTAGGTCCATAATTTGGTCCACTGCCTAGGGTATCTTATGTAGACCTCTAGGAGATCAGCCAAATTATAATAGATATCAAAATGACCTCATAGCAAAAGTTATTCAATATAATGCGTATTTACCACAGGTACCTACACCACTCGTTTTTTGTCTAATTTTGATTGACTTGATGATATTCTATTGCAGAACAACGTCTGGGGTTGAAGCCAAAGTGATTAGCAAAGTTAAGCACCACCGGGTGCGGTCGGACTGTGAATGGGTGGGTGACCACGTGACAAAGGCTACTTCGTAAGGACTGTAGGTTAGGTTAGGTTGGTATATTGTCATAATTACACATCCGGGTCCTTTCCGATGACGCTGTATAAGAAATTTAATGGAATTCTACATTATGGGTCCAGATAATGGAAAAGGCTGACCATATAGTATGTAGGACCGACAACCGATGGGGAAGAAAGGTCCGCGAATAGATGCCACGCCTCGGAAAAAGTCCCACAGAGCGCCCACCGACCAGGTGGACTGACGGCCTAAAGAATACAGCTTGTATCCGCTAGATTCAGAAGGCTCAGGACGGCGACAGAGTGGCGAAAATGATGAGATGATGAGATGGGCGGGGGACGGGGAGTATGTCGAAGAATGGACGTCAAAAGGCTGGTGGATAAATGGAACCGAAAAGAACTATGACAAAAACTTCTTCAGCGCTTTCATGCTTCGGAGGGCATGCAAGGCTCTTGGTCCCGGTTGATCCATAAATCTGCACTGACGCTGTGAGGTGAACTCTCAAGAACTTCTCAGTCACGAGGAGACCCATGCTCAGTAGTAAGTCATTAGTGCTAGAAACCTTAAATTGTCCTTTATCACTGTTCTTACCAAAATCTGTAGATTAATTATATCAATAAAATTGAATAGTTCGTTAGCCTCGCTAAAACTTGGACCAATTTTAATGATCTCATTTTTTGTATGTTCAGGCTAGTGTAGGGCAGCTATCTTCGAGTATCATAAGATACACACCACACACATCTCCACACATAAGTGGACCTCTAGGAGATCAGGCCAACTATAAAAGATGTCAAATTGCCCCTTAATAAGCGTAATTCTAACTTTGATTTATTCAATGATATTTTATTGTAGAACCACGTCTACCAGGTCGGCTAGGAACATTATAAGATGAATAATAAAATATATTGTATTTAAGTTAATTATTTTAAGATTTTTAAAGGTATCAATTATGATTTATTTTAGGATATATATTTGTGAGCTCAGATCTTTGATGGGTTTTCAATGCTTTGAGTTCATTTTATCATAGCAATAAAAACAGAGTACCTGTTTGCGAACAGATAAATCCGAAAATTTATAGATGTAATTTCATATTTTATAGCAAAGTGATGTGAAAACGTAAAATCGTTCTTGAATAAAGTAGAAATGTTTTTATTGATAAAAACAAGGGTAGATTCAGACGCAAGGGGCGCAAGGGCCTTGTAATGGTTTTCTAGGATGACGTCAGGTGAATCAGGGTGTCAACAGAAGTTAGCTGCTTGGTAGGGCTTCGCGAAAGAATTATATTTTTTTTTGTGAAGCCCGTCTTCTTAGGTAGGTACCACCCTCTTGAGTCAGCCGCCAAATGAATCGCCGTGTTCCGGATGGGGCTTGAGTACCAGTTCTCTTATTTTTTCTTCCGTCCTTCAGTCATCCTTCTTCTGGTAGGATGGAAGATCACCGCCGCTGATGGATTTATTGATATCAGATTGATATCACCAATGCGTGTCTGATCAAAAAGGAAGTAACAACCCGTTTCTCGAAACATTTCCAAGCACGGGGAAGATGAACAAGCACGCCAACAACGGCAAAAATAAAAAAAATGCGGTGACTGCAATCGTGTGAAAAAAAAAATTGATTAAAATTTATGAATACAAGATCGAGAGGAGATTGGGAGGGCGTTAAAGATAATTTTAATTTAATGAAATATTTATTTAAATGTAAATGCATATTATATTATAATTTAATAATTAATGCTAGCTTAAATATTGTCTTTATATTGTAGATTTATGTTGACACTGGTAATCCTAAATTAACATAAACATGTCACCGGAAAGCTATGGTCATGTGAAATTAGAAACAAATATTTACATTATAATATATTAAATACTTTAGGAACACAATAATATTTTTTTTTTACTATTATGAGACCTTTCTATTCTACATTATTTTTGTATGGTACAAATGAAATAAATAAAATAATTAAATCCTTAGTCGGATGATTAAAACATTCGCGCCAACCATTTTACTATCTCGATGCTTTGAGTTTATGAACAGTAATCCTTATTTTATAGGAAAATTGATAGAGACTTCTCATTAGCGCAAACTAAATTATTTAATTTTAAAACTTTTTGAATTACTGTTGTAGCTAGAACATTTTGCTTTTGACCGACCGGGAATCGAACCTGGGATCCCTACGCATTCAGGATAACTATTACTTGAGCTAGAGGTAGGTAGGTATTATCGATGTTAGCAAGTCTATACATTGTTAGTTAATATTTAGTCGAGAAGTTAGTTTAGTCTAATAATTATTAAATATATAATAATAATAAAAATCTTTGAGCAAATCCCACACCGGCATCTGACCCGAATCTACGCGTTAGCTTGTACTATGATGTTCAGAAAACTGACAAACCTACATATATATTTTTAAATTCCTGAATTTATATATATTTTTACACCCAGACACGCAGAACAAACATTCCTGTTCATCACAAAATAGTTTGTCTTGGGTGGGAATCGAACCCATGACGTATTTAACTTAGGTAGGATTTCAGCGCACCCGATTGCTGTCTCGCGTTGGTAGTTATTATTTTCAACCCACTGTGTAAATTTCTTATTGAATGACCACTTTTTTGTTTAAAAAGAGATTACAGGCGTAAGATTTTATATCTTTAAAATCAGCATCGTATTGCATGATAATTGTAATAATTTCGACTTACATTTGATGCACTATTTTTACGTTTACTAAGTGTGCTCGTGGTTAATATCTTAATATTATAAATGTGAATGTAAGTTTGTTTGTTACGCTTTCATGCAAAAACTACTTAAGCGATCATTATGAAACTTTGTATACATACTTTTGGAGGTATTAGAAGTAACATAGGATACTTTTTATTTAAAAAAATATAAAGAAAAGAACATACTCGTATAATAATTATATTAAATTAAAAACGCGGACGAAGTCGCGGGTACAGCTAGTGACGAAATAAATTATTTGAGTTTGAGTTTATATACGCATGTAGGATAAATTACATAATTTTTAAATACATTATCATTCAACGCATT